>NDGN011507427.1:5554-25908 GCA_002564285.1 Tympanoctomys barrerae
GTTTCCATCCATCCATCCTTCCTTCCCTCCATCCTTCCCATCCATCCATCCTTCCACCCATCCGTCATCCTTCCTTCCATCATCCTTCCTTGTATCCGTCCTTCCATCCATCCATCCATCATCCATCCATCCATCCATCCATCCATCCATCCATGTTTCCATCCATCCATCCATCCATCCATCCATCCATCCATCCATCCATCCATGTTTCCATCCATCCATCCTTCCTTCCCTCCATCCTTCCCATCCATCCATCCTTCCACCCATCCATCATCCTTCCTTCCATCATCCTTCCTTGTATCCATCCATCCATCCATCCATCCATCCATCAATCCATCCATCCATCCTCCCATTCACCCACCCATCCATCTATTCACCCTCCCAACTGCTTGTCTCTCTCCCTTTCAAAATACACTCATTTTCTTTACTTTGCTCTGGAATTTCTCTTTTGTTTTCATACTAACTGGAGTAGACAATGCAGAGCTGAGCTCTGTTCAAGGGGAACTGCAGACCACAGTTATCTGAAATGCCCGCATCTCCCAGCCTGCTCCTCACTATAGGACTTCTACACCAGCTTTGGTCCCTTTCTTACTGCTTGTATTTCTTAAGAATTTCTGACTCAAGAAAAAGGCCAAGAGCCAGCATGAGTAATCTGACTTCCTTCCCCCTCCAGGGTGAAATAACTCATTTACTTCTAGAACATGAAATTCCTTCAGGTGAGCTGCAGATAACAAATTGCTCTTGTTGGAGAGTTAAGAAACCACCCACAGCTACAACCTAGGGGCTCAGGGAAGGGCCAAATGCCCTGCCTGGGTTCTGCAGGGCCTGCTGACTTGGTCGCCCCAGGCATAAGGGACCTGGCTGTAGTGTCTGCCCACTCTGTCTGCCTGCCTGCCTGAGTACCTTGCCTCAGGGTAGGGAGGACTTTTCTGTTGGAGACAAGGTCTCCATACGTAATCCAGGTGGCCATGAACTCACTATAGAGCCCATGCAGGCCTTGAGCTCACAGCAATTCTCCTGCCTCAGCCTCCTGGGCACTGAGATTGCAGGTGTGCATCACCATCATCCTGGCTAGATAGGGCTTCTGCCAGGTCCTGGCTGTAGGTAGCTAAAGGAGACTGTGACAGAGACCTGGAACCTTCAGGTGGCAGAGGTGGGTGGGTGGCCACAGATGCCTCCGCCTGTGCTTTGGCGTGCCGGCGCTGCAGCCAGGGGGGACGCAGGTGGGCAGGCTGGCGAGAGGGCTCCAGAGCCTTGGCCCGTGGTGCTCCTCGTCTGCACAGGCAGGGGAGGGCGGGCCGCGGGTGACTAAGGGAGGAAATCCTGTTGGAGCCAAGGCTGTCTCGGAGGAGGTGGCCGGCGGCGGGGAAGGAAGGGGCTTCGGCAGGAAAGGAGCACGTCCTGGCTTAGCCAGGGCTTGGCCTCTGTCACCAGCGGGGACAATCACCAAGTAAGGAAGCAGGGGAAGGAGTCTTTCCTCCCGGAGACACCCACTACAGCCCCTCACCTGGCAGCTGCTCAGCCTCCTGGGAACTGCGGAACAGGCCACTTGGCCAGGCCCAGCAACAAGGCTCTGCTAGGAAGTGCAGCGGAGAGGGCCTTTCCGCTCTTTCCAGAAGGGACATTCGATCCTGCCGCTTCTCCTTTTTTAAATTTTTATTTTTATGAAGCAGGGTTTCACTATGTAGTTCAGGTTGGCCTCAAACTTATGTGGTAGCTCAGGCTGGCCTCAAGCTCCTGGAGACTCTCCAGCCTCAGCCTCCTGAATGGCTGGATCAAACAGGCACCAGCGGGCCGGCTCTGCTCTGCTTCTCATCATGTCAGCAACTCCAAATCTCTTGTTTTTTGCCTCCTTAAATCGCACTAGGGTTTCCATTCATCACGCAAGTAATTTAGTTACACCTTGACTTAACTTTAATTGAAATAAAAATGCTTCCCTCTGCTGATGTTTCTCATGCCTCCAGGAGTGGAAACAACTGTGTAGAGCTGTCAGGAAGACGTGGCTGCACAGTGTGCCATGCATGGTCATCCCGGACACAAGGCTCAGCGTCCTGGCACCATGTGACCACCCTGCAGGGCCACAAGGCTGCGCGACGAGCGCTTCGGCCTCAGCCCGCCTGGACCCGCGGCCTGCCGGCCCCACCTGCGGACGTGGCTCTCGGGGCACAGCGGAGCCTTCCTCTCCGTGGTGTCTCCCTGCTGATGGGCTCTATGAATTGCTAAGGTGTATGGTGGCCATCTAAACGGCTGAGGCCCTTACAACGGCAGCTTGTCTTCCCAAAGACTCCCTCCTCCTCGCCCACCCCAGCCCTGCATACGCTTTCCTCTCACCTTTCCTGCGCACACGAGAGAGACCCCAATCAGCTCCTTAGGTGTTGCGAAAGCCGCCCCTCAACTCCGCCCCTGGCGAATGTCCGTGAAAGTCTCAGCTTTCTTTGTCTCAGGTCAGAAGACCCTCCCTTCTTCCCTTGGATTCACTCCATGTCTTTGGAGTTAATAAAAGCTTCTTTTATCTTTCCTATCTCTTTACTGCTTATATTTCTTAAGAATTTGGACAGCTTTTACTTCTTGAGGATGAGATCTATGGTTATTAAAAACTAAAGCCACAACTTAAATTAAAAACCTTTAAGGGGGGGGGCAATGAGATAGCTCAGCAGACTAAGCGCCTGCCTGGCAAGTGCAGGGACTGGGGTTTGATCCCCGGCACCACATGCTGCACCAGCCCCACCCCTGGCAAGCTGAGCCAGCCACTGAGACTGGGTGAGGTGGCGCACACCTGTAACCCCCGCGGTGGGGAGGTGAAAACAAGAGGATCACTACGAGTCCGAACTGAGTCGTGAGACCCTGTACCAAATACATAAATGAAAATAAAAAACAAACAACCCTTAAACACATGCAGTCAGGTTCCACCACGCAGAGGATGCCAATGTGCCCACCCCGTAGCAGCTCTGCACCACAGCGGGATGCAAGTGGCCCCCAGAGCCACCTCTGCGGGCACCCCTCCAGCCAGGATGGTCGCAGGGCTCTGATGTGCAGGCCAAACAGTGGGAGAGCATGCAGCACACACTGCGCCTGGCCTTGCCCTGTCTGCCTGCTCAGAGGCTACAGAGGCTGCGCGGAGCTGGGAGCGGGCGTTGTTCCTACAGAGCAGAGTTGGCCACGCATCCTGAGGGAACAAGAATGGTCTTCCCCAGTGGTGACACAGTTATTAGTGACAGGGTCACTCCAAAAGCAGGAGAGGCCTTTCCATGCCACGGCCCTGCAGCCGGCTCCTGTGACTCTTCACCCGGCCTGCTTACACGGCCTCCTTAGGCATGACTGATGCTAGCAGAACCATGGACCAGCGGCAGGGAGAGGAGCGGCAGTGGCCAGAGGAGGTTCTGTCCCAGGGCCACGGCCTCCTCCACATGGTACCGGCAGCCCTGCCCAGCCCTCTGCACGCCTAACCCTCTGCTCCCGGTGGGCCTTTACATCGCTGCCGCAGGCCAGGCAGGGCTCCCAGCACCAGGTTCTGCTGATCCAGCTCCCATTCCTCAAAGAACGGGCGCCCTGTGTACCCGGTCCTCCCCACGGTGTCTTGCAGCCTAGTGGGTGGTGGGGAGGCGCTTCCTGGGCTCTGTGTGAGTGCGTGCATGCGTGCGTGTGTGTGTACGTGTGTGCGCATGTGCGTGTGGTAAGTGCATGTCTGTGTGGGTGTGCATGTATGTGGATGCTTGTATGTGTACAGGTAGGATAGCGTAATTCTTACATTTTGTGTGTGTTTAGCTATGGATCTACAGTCACATGAGGAACAATTGTGCCTGGCCATGAAGGGTCACACAGCCCACTCTGTCCCTTGATGTCACACAGCTGAGTGACCACGCAGCCTTGCTCTGTGAGGCTCTACCCTGAGGTGTGTGCCACAGCCTCGACACAGCCCACTTCACGACCTGTGGCTCATGTCTACATGGCGAGCCACATGTGAGTATGCACACTCTGGACTGGCCCGGCTCAGCAGGGAAGAGCTGTGGGAGCGCCCACCCTGGTCTTGCCTCAAGTGTGGCTCTGAGGGACCGCTCCCTGCCCGCCTGCTCAGCCGGCTGGCCGCGGGGTCCAGGGGCCTGGGGCACCTGGCTGCCGGGGCAGGAGGCCAGCCTGCTCCCGTGGGCTGCAGCTGCACCTGGCTGGGCCATTTTCTCTACGTGGGCCCAGGCAACCTGAGGGGACTCTCCCGTCCCCCAGGCCAGGGCTTCGGGCAAGCACAGGCCAAAGAGGTCCATGGGCCTCAGGCGCTGGAGAGCTCTGGGTCTACCTCCTCCTGGCATAGTGGGGACGATGGCACACACATGGCTACTGGGGCCGCTTTCTCTATGGAACAAGGCAGAGCCTAGGATGTCATGGGGCGCAAGTCCAGCCCAAAGCTGCCTTCTGTCCCCAGGAGCAGTCACCCTATGTGGTTTCGAGGCCGGGACACCCCACAGGTGGAGGACATGCAGCTTATAATTCCTGACAGGTACCAGATAACTTGTCTGTGCAGCTCAGTCAAATTCCTGCGACTCCCATGTGGGCTATCACAGAACTGGGCCAAAGGAGCCAAAAGGCACTCCCGGGCGGGAAGAAACAAACAATCCCTAGGAAAAAATGCAAATCATGCGGCGCAGACTCAGGCTCCCTCCCAGCACCCTCAGCTGCTCCTGTGGGATGGCATTTAATTTGGAAAATAAAACTGAGAATAGTAATTTGTATCCACATTTCTCATCTGAAAGAAAGTGAGCACCATCCACACGCCACATCCTCCCCCAGCGGGCAGCTCTCCCTGGACCCAGGTCTGGGATACAGCACAGTCAGTGGCTAGCCCCAGGGGATGCACCTGGGCTCCACAGCCGCTGCAGCAAAGGAAGGCGTATTTCTGGCACAACACAGACCATGGGGGCCCAATTTTAGTGGCCACAGAGTTATGAAAGACTTTGTGAGGCCCGGATCTCTCACAGTGATTTAAAGCTTTTGGTGGGAAGATGGGAGGACTCTTGGTGGGTGTTGGTGTCAGCTGGCCCTGGAAGGTGGGCACAGGGCCCTCCCCATGGCCATGAGGTCCCTGCAGGGGCAGGACAGGGTACCTGTGGTCCTCCAGGGTTCAGAGGCCAGGGGCATAGACAGGACTACTAAGGACAGACCTGGCAGGTGGCACGCTAGCCACTGTTTCCTGTTTCTCACTCTGGTCATCAAGGGCAGGACAGTGGCAGGCACAAGGGCCAGGTGACATCCACCACCAGGGCCACCTCTGTCCTCTCTGCAGTCTCTATTCCTGCCTACCCCAGCAGAGGCGACGGTCCCTTGGAGGTGAGGCTGTCAGGTCCCTGTGCCTCGGTGGCCTGAGTCGTGCAGGGCCTGGTGGAGGAAGCAGTAGCTTGGGTGGCCCATGGCTTTCTTGGCACCTGCCCCGTCCTCAACTCTCTGTCCTCTTGGAAGCCACACTGTTACAAAAATGTGCTATCCCTGAGCCAGGAACAAGGGGCCTCCCTTTCCCTCCCAGCTATGAGGGAAGCCCCCACTTCTTTCCTACTCTACTTTCTGGATCAATGCAGAATACTTCTGTGGCAGATGTGTCGTTCTTCCTGCAGCTACCAGTTACATGGGGGAATACACTTGGGTGTTCCACGTGACACCAGACGCATCTGCCCGGAGCTGGCACAGGCCATCCACAGCTGAGTGCCTCACTCACCTGTGACCCTGCTGCTAAGTGGGGGGACACTATCTTTTCTTTGAGTTTGATGAGTAGAGTGGCCTCCAGAATCGGGGGTGGGGAGTACACAGGCTGGTTTGTTACCAGGGACACAAGAGAGGCTGCCACTTCCCAGGACCCTCAGCCTGTACCACTGTCAGCAACTTTCTGGGAGCCCTGGGTGACACCCTGGGCCTCGGTGACCTGCCTACCCTGGCTGGGCCTTGTCAGACTGCACGGTGCAGCTGCCTCAGGGAGGGTCAGCAGTCAAGTCCTGGGGACACACAGAACCCTCATTCCTGGAGCCCCCGAGGCTGGGCGCTGCCTGCCCAGAGATAGGACCAGCAGCAAACAGCTCACTAACGTGAGATCTCTGTCTCAGCCTCCGGGGCTGCATGCCAGGCACACGCTGGGGGCTGCTGCACCACCTTCGCAGGACCATTTTAAAGTTACTATTATCTGAAGAAATACTGGATGCTGCTGGGAAAGTTGCAGAGCTGGAGAGGGTTCCCTGTGTGCCCTTCACCCAGATGCCTGCGATGCCCTGCAACCCTCCCCAGGGCGCCGGGGTCAAAACCAAACCAGACCTCAGGACTGGCCAGGTCTCCTGCTGATGTGGCTTCTGTCCCATGGCCCACTGAGTGTGGCCCCTCTGCCTCTGGGAGGGTTTTATCAAGGAGCTCGGTGCTTCACAGCAGCCTCATTCATGGCCGAGCACATCCTAGGGCCAGTCAGGGCTGGCTCCCCTAGGAGCAGGAGAGAAGATGCACATCCTGGAAGCCAGCTGTGCCGGGGCAGGGCACTGGCACTATGACCCTCAGGCAGGCTGGAGGCCCCCAGGGAGGCCCTGCTGAGCCCACCTTGTGAAAGCCTCTCCCCAAGCACAAGCACGGCCTGAGGGAGCCTGGGGTCCCCTGAGAGGAGCAGCCACTTGTCCTTCCAGGACAATTCCAGCTCAGTCCAGGGTCCCCGGGGAAGTCAGCCTGGCCAACCTCAAGGTAGACTCAGGACCTGAGGGTGGCAAGGGCTGGTGTGGCACAGCCGAGCGCTGCTGCTTTTCTGGACTGCAGAGGCTTCCGTGAAGAGCATAGCCTCCGCTGCATACTGGCTGCCCACTCGCCTGGGCCCGGAGACACACCAGGGCCCCCATGCAGGCCACCTGCAAACGCCTCCGCAGGCGGCCTGAGCCACACAGATCCCCACTGCCACCCCAGGACGTGCGCTGTGATCCAACAGTCAATCCACAGCCGGGCTGGGTCTCAAGCCGAATCAACTCCAAAGCTGAGCCCGGGCCTCTGGCAGGGCGGATGCCCAACTAGCCCCAGCAATCAAAGCAGAAAGCCCACTTCAGAGCTTTCTCTAAAATCCTCCAAAGACTGACACCTCTGCAGGTGTGGGGAGCCCCTGGGCAGCAAGCCCCCGCCCATCCCTGCACCCCAACCCCAGGCTGGGAGCAGAGTGTCCCGCATCCCTCCTTCTGCCTGGGATTTTCTCTTTCGTTTGGCTCCGTCCGCTTTCTTCCTCCCCAGGCACAATTAGCTAGCCTTTGCTTTGGAATCTTTTAGTAAAACCTTTGATTCTGCTCTAGAACTTTTTCTTGAATTCCACATTCTCGCTCTCTCTGTCTGGGTCTAAATATATCCCCTGGATGGAGCCAGAGCCCATTTTCCCGTCTCCTTTTCTGCCCACCTCCAGTGTGGGCTGCGGATGACGCATCCGCTCTTATTTATTGGGGCCGAGACATCCAGCCACCCAGGGAGAACTCCTCTTCCCGCCTGCGAGGGCTGGGTGTGCTCAGTGTGCTCCGCGCTCCACAGACACAGGAGGGACTTGGGGATCCTTTCTAGGGGCCCAGATTTTATACAACAGGCAGCTGGCAAGTGACTTCCAGAAGCACCTCAGCTGCCCCTCCCTCCTGAGCACCCCATATGCACGCAGAAGGCAAAGGGGGGGGGCTGCAGTAGGACAGCTAGTTTCCGAGGCTGAAGCCTGGGAAGGCTACGTGGAGGCCACACCTATGGCCCCCTGGTACTTGGTGGCTTGGGGGGAGCTCCCTGCTGGCTGGCTGCTCCCCCAGCTGAGGTCAGGGTAGCCATCTAGCATGCTGCTATCTGATGTCAGGGAGCTCTGCATTCTTCGGAATCTCTTCCTCCAGAATCAGCAGGACTGGGCCCCAGATATCCTAGGCCTCCTGAGATAAGCAACAATGCTTGTGATCCCTACAGCCAGGGCTTATAAGTCTGTGAAGGTTAGGGGCGTGAGCTCCCCATTGGCAGGGCCAACAGACAGCCCCCAGCCCTTGAGCTGCGCCACACGCCCCCAACATGAGTCACACGCACCCTCTCCTGCACTAGCCCCGCAGCCAGTGAGGGGTGCGGCTGCAAGCACCCTGTTACTAGACAGCTCAGGTGTACAGGGCCTATGGTGGCTAGCAGCCCCAGCTGCCTGAGGGCAGTGTGGGACAGGCGTCCTCTCCTCTCAGGATGGTGTCTCGTGTGCTCTGCCCCTCAGCCTTGCCACTAAGCCTGGGCCTCTTCATCCCAGGCCAGCAGGATGGCCCGAGTGGCCATGCTGCACATGTGCTCTGGGCTGCTCCGAGCTTCCTACTTCCTTCTTGTCCCTGCTGTCCCAGGACCTGGGTGAGCCTCAACGTTGGGCCAAAGTCAGGACTGAGGAGAAAGCTCCCATCTTGCAGGAGATTTGAAGTCAGAAGCTGAGACAGGCTTGGGTGTGGCCTCACTGCTGGCTGGGGACCTAGAGGCCACCCTCTGCACGGGCCACTTAGAGAAAGGGATCTTAGGCAGCACAATGCTTACACTCGGAGCCTCTTCTTTCTCATCTGAGAAAGGGAAGTATCTTCCTAGGATGTATTAGTGCCCTATGATTAAATAATCACCTACTTTCTTTTTTTTTTCACAAACCATGTTTAGCTACTTCTGTTCCCCAAAATATAACCAGGCCCCTTGTTACTGAGCTGGTGTGACCCTGGGAAGTCCTGAAAGGTTGGCGACAAGAGAGAATTCCTGAATTTGCCACATCTAAGAGCAATCAGTGAACACCGTTCAGGATGGAGGGACAGTTTTGCCAGAAGCTGCCCTGGAGCCAGAGGCCAACATGAAGTTAGCAGAAGGTTACTAATGTGGTGTTGGACAGAACCAATGGCCGGTCTTTTGAGTGAACAGAGCGTATCAATACCTCGCAAGTAAAAGATTTACATATTGTTATTTGTAGATTTGTGATCTAATGCCCAAAGAAATGAACAGAGCTGGCAGTGATGCCATTTACTTCTCAACACGACAGTCTCCAAGCTTGGGGTGCTGTGGGAACCTTGAGTTCCAGAAGGTATCACAGGAGACCCGAGATGGGGAAGCAGAGGTTTGAACTGGTACTGAGTCCTTCTGGGAGGCTCTGTCCCAGGAGGCCCAAGGGCTGCATTTAGGGGAGCTCTGCTATCAGGGACAAGGGGGAAAGGGGCCAGGTGGGCCTGAGCTCACAGGGAGGGGAAGGTGGGGCCCTCGGTCCACAGAGCAGGGCACTGGTCCCCATGACAAGCATGGGCAGCACCTCCTGCAAACGTGGAAGCGGAGGCTTGGCCCTCTGCAAGTATTCCTCTCATTCTACTAACTGTAGGGCTGGCCCCCTAGGACTTCTGGGGCTCCCCAAGCTCAGGGAAGAGGGCACTGACTGATTCATATGGGACACTGTGGGCTGGGGCTGTGGGAGTGGGCGCTGTGGTGCACACTTGAGTGTTCTGACTCGACCTGGGGCTTTCTTGGGACCCCTGCTCTTGATGCGTGTGGCTGCCGGTGGTCCCTGAGCCTGTAGACAACTGGGTTGGTTCAGTCTCGCTCCATTCCTCTCAAGTCCAGCTGTGCACAGGAAGGAGCTGGCCAGCCAGAACACTTTAGGCCTGGAATGAGCTGGTCAAAGTCTCTGAGCTCCTCAGCTGGGTCCCCTCCCAGCTCTGCGCCCCATGCAAGGCAGCTGGTCCCCAGGAGTTGTGGATCCCCACTCCCAGCCTCTGGGGGCCTTGCTATTCTTATTTCAGGACAGGATAGTGTGAAAAGTCACAGCATTTATAAATAAAATGAAGTTTCCTGTGTCCTTGTGAACTCCTAGAGCCTAGGCTAGCTCCCACTAGGACCCTACCTGGGGCGCTGGCTGCAGTAGAGTCAACTTCCGGCAAGCAGGCAGACCAGGGTAAGGACCCAGATTCCCACACCCCAGGTTCCTGAGGAGACCCAGCATTCCTGTGACATTTTAGCCTCGGTGACCTGAGCTCAACTAAGGCGGCTGCACTATAAACGACACCCGGCCTGTGACCTCGAAGAAGACCTTGGCCATCCTGGCAAGGCCAGCTTGGGGGCTGCGCTCAGAACACGGCCGCAGGTGAGCGTCTCGAGCTCATGGCTGGGCCAGGGCTAGACCGTGTTGGGAGGAAGCCGGTCTCCTCCTTCCTGGCCGCCGCCGCAGAGGTTAAATCCAGTTCTTCTCGCCCCGCCCATTCCCTCCGAGCCTCGAATTTCAACACCAGAAAGTCCTGCGCCCGGGGCTCTGTTTCCACTCCGCGGGAGACTGCGCTCTCTTCTCCCCGCACTCCCCAGCGTCTCCCGCCAAGTGCCCGCCTTTTCGCCCCAACTTCTCGGAGCTTCGCTCCAGGAACCGAGAGAAAGGACGCCCTGGGCAGTTTTCCGTGATTATCTCTTTCTTGAGGGCCGACGCCCGGAGCGCACAGAGCGCAGACACAAGCACACCCATCCACCCTCGCGCCGCACCCCACGTCGCGGGCGTGCACCCCATTGTGGGGCATGGGACTCACCGCCAAGACGCTGTGGGTTAGCAGTCCCACTGTCACGGCGCCCAGCAGCAGCCACCTGTGGGGGAGGGAGGAGGACAGGACTGAACAGGCGGCCCTCGCTCGCCCACTCCTGGAAGTTTCGCGCGGGCGGCGGGGATCGCTTACCCGGTCGGCGCAGGGCCCATGGCGAATCCGCGGGCGCAGTCGGCGCAGCTTGGTCCCTCCTAGTCCTGCGGCCGAGACAAAGCGTGTTAACAGCGAGTGGGGGCGCGATGCAGCCAGGCTACGTCCTGGGGTGCGTTCCGGGTTTTCTGGAGGGGACCCGATACAGGCCAGTCCCTCTGCGGACAGAAGGCACGCCTTCCCGTAGGCCCGGCTAGAGTAGCGCGATGCACGGCCCCGATTCCCCCTAACCCGGGGTCGCTCTCACCTCGGTGGGCGTCAGGCGCGGCCGCTCGCCCTCCTCGGCCGCTCCACGGGAGCGCGCCGGGGACACAGGCTGGCGCGGCTTCCGGGACCCGGGCGTCCCTGCAGCGTCCCGGGCCCAGCCTGCAATCGCGGGGCGCAGGGAGTTGCGGAGCGCAGGCGATCGCGGGGCGCAGGCAGCGCTCGCGGAGGCTGGCGCAGCGCAGAGCCCCGGCGCCCTGGCTGGCGGCGGCCGCAATTGCGAGCTGCGCGCTCCCGCCGCCTCTTACCCGCGCCGCAGGGTCCTCCCCTTTGAGACGCCGCCCGCGCTCCGCCAAGGGGAGGGGGCAGCGCCAACAAATTGGGGAGCTCGGCCCGCCGCGCTCAGGTCTCCGCTCGGAGCCGCCGCGCCCGGGACGGTGCGCCACACTCGCCCATCCTCGAGGTCCCTGCGCCGCCCTCTGCGCCCCGCCGCCCCGCCGCCATGGGGCCCCGGCTCGGCCTCTGGCTGCTGCTGCTGCCCGCCGCCCTTCTGCTCCACGAGGAGCGCAGTCGGGCCGCCGCCAAGGTGAGTCCCGCGGCTCGTCCGCCCGCGCCCCGCGCCCCGGGCCCCGGGGCTTCTTTGTCCCGCGCGCCCGGCCGCCCCCGGTCCTCAGGTGCGCTTTCCCCGCCACTCCCCTCGGGGGACCCCTGTGGGCTGCGATCACTCAGCCGCCACCGAGCCTCCTTTGTTATGGTCCGGCGCGGAAAGTTAGGGAAGCCCTCCCGGCTCGCGGGAGGAAGAAGCTGTGCGCTGCGCAGCTGCGGGACCAGGGAGCCCGGAGATGGCTGCGGGATTCGAACCCGCGTCGCCGCCGAGGTGCTCCCGCCTGGGCGCCTTCACCTGCGCCGGGAGCCCGAGTGGGTCGCGGCTGGAGGGTGGACACCTGGCCCGCGCGGCGCAGATAGCCCCACGCGTGTGCACGGGAGTCGCTTTGGGTGTGTTCCTCTTGTTTGGGACTCTGGTGTTTGAGACAGAACGGCTCTGGGCCCTCTGCCTGGAAATAGCTGTTTCTTTGGTTTCCCACGACTTTGTGTGGCCCGAGGCCGCACGAGAGCGAGAGCAGGCGCTTGGGTGCGACTGTCGGCGTCCTTTCCTCGCTCCTTTGGTCACTTTAAAAATCACGGCCTCATTTCTCTGTGAGCCTAAAGCTAAAGTGAAACTGCGGTCCCTGTTCCACGCGCAGATTGAAGTTCTCTTTTCCTTTGATTCTGTGGTTGCCCAGAACGGCTCGGGGTGTCGCAGCTGAGGCGGGTTACACTCCGCAGCCGCCACAGCTGAGCCTCCCCTCGCTCGGAGAACGAGGACGCCTGCAGGGATCTAAGGAGTGGCTTCTGGGCACACACTGCTTTTCCCCTCAAAATACTTAAAAAGGAGTTCTGCTGCTTGCCAGATTTCCCACGCTTACTTTTTAACTGTTTCTTAATGCTTGGATTTGTTGTTGTTGTTTCCTTTTTAAGAATTTCACTTCTCTTCCAGAAGAATGCTACCGCCTAACTCGGCTGCGCAGCAAGTTTTAACTGTTACAGACTAGGATAAACTGTTACTGCGCACACCCGCGCCTGCCGCTGAGGGCTGGCTCTGCCCTCTGCTCCTTCCTGGGGCGCAGAGGGAATGGCAGTCACATCTTCGGTTGATTCCAGATGTCCCCGCGCCGTTTGCTGGCCTGCCCTGCCGTTGTAAATTGCCCCTCTGTGACAGTGACAAAGATCTTTCAAAAGAGTGGGCTTGAGAACACTTCGCTTGGGTTGAGGAATATTGACCCAAAGGTCTAACAGCTGAGGTCTGATAGCTGCCCAGATCAGAGAAAGTTCTCTTGGGAAACAGGAACCCTGTTTGGAGGAGATGTTCTGATTGATAGCGTTAACGAGGCTGAGCTAATTGGAAGAGCTAGCATTTCAAATATCCAGGACTAGAAAGAAAGAAAGAAGGAAAGAAAGAAAGAAAGAAAGAGCTCACATAGGCAGACTCCTGTTCTTGCCTGAAAAATCTAACTCATCACTGTTGACTTTTGGATTATTTTAACTATTTTCAAGAGGCCAAGTGCATTCCTGACCACTTGCTCTGTCCTTCCAGGTATCTAAGGTGGATTAAGACACCTGGTATGTGGCCCCTCTGGCAACTGACCTCACAGATGTTATTATTACATTGCAATTTTCCTGGCTAGATTAGAGAGGAGAAACAATATGCATATGGCTAGTAGGCATCCAAGAAAATTTATTTAAAAATAATGTTTTGGTAATTTTAAAATTTATCTCTCTTTTCATGTCATCTGTAACATTTTTACTCAGCATCTTCCTAAATCAGCTGTTAGGTAGAGCAGGATGTTGAAGCAACTCCTATACCAATCCAAGTAGAATATAATTTAGAAGTAAAGTTTGAGTAAGAGTCCGCAGATTTGGGAAATTCTGACACAGGAGCCAGCGTTGTGATTCCTGAGGTAGCTGCTTCCCTAGGTCGGGCCCCACTGCCCTGAGACCAGACCGTGCCCATGGGGCGCCAGGTGTGCGCTCCACTTAATATTATTTTCTTGTGCATTTGCACAGCTGTTTGATTTTGCACTTGGCCGTCCCTGTGGAGGTCCTTGCTCCTTTACTAGTCGATGGATTCCCAAACTCCCATTCCACTCCTGTCCCCACTTTTCTTAGCCAAGCGAGGAGGAGCAGGGTGGGGCCAGCTCTGTCCCCCACGTGCTTGGTCCCAGCTTCTTGTGGCCATGCAGCCTCCGCCTGTGATTTCTTGGGGTTGGAAATGTGACCTTTCACCAAGACTTGGGGACCCTTGCCCAACCACCTTATATCCTCTTGGCCATTAGGCAGTGCTGCTAGCCCTGAATGACCAGGAGCTCAGACAGAATGAGATTTAGTTCCCTGCCAGCAGGATCCAGGTCCACCCAGATGTCCTGGTGAGCCCTTCCTCAGCAGCACGAGAGGTGCTGGTGCCCCGTCCTCAGTGGCAGCCCTTTTCTGTGGAACGGGAGGGGCCTGACTGGCAGTGGCCACGTGTGTTCCTCTTGTGGCTCTTGCAGAGGTAGGGTGCCCTCAGGACAAGCGGGTCCCACATCTCATGTCTTCTTTTACTGAGCAGATGACTGGGGGACTCCTGGAGTCTCGTGACTCAGTCTCCCTGCAGAGCTCCCCCTTCTCCCATGGACCCATTCATTTCTCCTTCATCCCTCACAGGCGTGTGTCCCCCCGCCCCCTGCTCCAGCCAGGCACTGTCCATGAATCAGGTGATTCGGGCTCTGACCCCTGAAGGTCCAGGAAAGTAGGGAGATGTTGGGAAAGAGGCCCTACAATCTGGGGTGGCCAGTGCCTCAGTGAGGGGAAACCAGGCCATGGGCACGGCCGGCTTTGGAGAATCAGGAAACTTCTGGAAGTCCATTCCACCTCTGAAGTATGTGGAAGAGATAGCAGCTGTAAAGATTTTGCAGGAGCCAGCTCTCGATCCCCAGGGTCTTGTATTAATGATAACCCAAGCTCCTTCCTAGGAGATTGCAGATGCCATTGTTGGGATTGTTAACGATCTGGTGGCTGACCTTGGGTCCCTGAGGGACAGAGAGAATGGAGGGGCAAGGTCTGAGGGCTGCGCAGATAAGGAGTCCCTGGGTCCCCTGGGGTGCCTGGGAGTTCCACATGGATGACTGCCTCTAGGCAGGAGTGCCTGCCAGAGCTGACCCAGAAAACCTACCCCAGCTGGACAAGGACAGGGAGCACACAGAACCTCCATTACTCATTAACAAGCCTGTCGGCCTATTTCTGGTTATTTAGTGAAGAGCTGGTAAGGATTTTGCAGACAAAGGCACTCGCAGGGGACACATCAGACCAGTCCTTGTCACTGTCGGCAGGGCATCCCCCAGCTCTCGCGGTGTTTGTTCACAGCAAACTTTGCTGCACAGGCCTCCCTCCCCTCGTTAAAGTGTCTCCAGCAAGCTCGGCCTGGAGCTCCCGGAGAGGAGGCAAGAGCCACAATAGAATGCCTGAAATAATACCGTTAGGGCATTGTTCTTCCTGCTGCTATTAAACCACTAAAAAATGTCAGCCGGAGAACAATGCGAAAGCCATATTCCTCCCATTCTCTTGCAGACAATGGGGCAGGCTGTATTCTAATTGCGCATTTCTTTGGGGGTGTTCCGCCCTGTGAGGGGACCTGGTTGATACTTATTCCTGTGTCCTAGGGCCCCTTCCCTGCCTTGTCCCCAGTCCTGCATGCCAGAGCTGGTGTCCTGGGGTGGCCCGGCTGCTCTGGTAGCATGGGGCCCCAGGCTCTCTACCTGGAATCTGCCCTGGGGTCACTGTTATGTCACTCCAAAAAGGCATACCCAGCTGTCGGGAGTGGCCACTGCCTCTCCCAGACCCAGGCTCTGGGTCAGCTTCCCCTTACTTGCTGGTGCCCCTGCTGTTCCTGAGGCCACACCCTCCTCACGTGACCCCATTGCTGCTGTCACCGGCTGTGTGGAGTCAAGGCCTCCTCTTCCACAGCTGGAGCCCTATGGCAGTGGCCATTGGCTGTGCTCAGGCCCCACCAGGGTCTGCGGGTGTCACTGGGCATGCGCAGTTCCCCCTCAGCAAGGGCCTCTCCCTCCAGCTCCGCAGTCTGGTGCCGCAGACCTAGGGGCTGTTTTCCTTCTACTCGGGCACTTACAGCTCTCAGTTTGCACTACTTGAGCATCTCCCTGGGATCAGAGTCACTGTGTAGGTTGGCAGGCATCTGGGTTCTCATGTGTGTTACTTGTTTGTTTGTTCAGTTGAGGACTTTTTTTTTTTTTTGCAAAGGGGGTCTTGCTGTGTAGCCCAGGCTGCCCTCTAACCTGCAGTGATCCTCCTGCCTCGGCCTCCTGAGTGCTGGCACTACCACACCCGGCTGGATTAAAAGTCCAATTTACTTGTGGCTCTGCCTCTCAGGAGCAGTGGCCTCTGGCCAAGCTCTGCTGCTGTGTGGGTGCAGCCGCAGGCATCAGGTGCTGCAGGTTGTAGCTTCAGCCTCGTGGCTGGGGTGGCGTCATCTGGGTTGGCCCGACACTGCTGCCAGTTGGAAGACGCTCCAGGACGTGGCCTTTTAAAACTCCATGACTGTCTGGGAGAGGCCCTGGTGTGGAGGAAATTACCAATTAATCTCTTGTAATTGGTTCTGATGCATCCTGAGGCTCCCCTAGGGGTCCAGGACTGCCTCAGGCTCATGGGAATGATGTCACTTGTCAGTCCCTGCATGTTAGGAGCTGTGTGGGGCAGAAGCCCAAGGAAGGTGTGTCCCAAGCGTGGGCTTGCCGACTCCCACCCAGACTAAACAGGCTGGAAGTGTACACACCACGCAGCTCTTGGAGTAAACAGTTTGTTCTGTGCCTTAGCAGTGTCCTTTGTAAGAGTGCTGAGGGCTTGGCTTCAAGCTGCACAGCATGGGACGTCTGTCATCTGAGACCCGAAGCTCACTTGAGGCGCAGAAGGTGGGAGAGAGATGCCTGGTGCCCACGCAAACAGCGGAGTGCTCTGGGCCAGGTGGTGGATAAGGGGCAGCAGCGCTGTCCCCGGGAAGCAGGGGCGCTGCCCTGCCTGCCCTGCCTGCCCTGGAGTGCGCCCTGGCTGGTGTCACTGCTGTGCACTGATGACCGTGCACCTC
Source organism: Tympanoctomys barrerae (assembly GCA_002564285.1). Classification (NCBI taxonomy): domain Eukaryota; kingdom Metazoa; phylum Chordata; class Mammalia; order Rodentia; family Octodontidae; genus Tympanoctomys; species Tympanoctomys barrerae. The sequence goes on from NDGN011507427.1 coordinate 22,115, forward strand.
CACGGCTCCGGCCCAGGCACCTGCAGGAGCTGTGGAGCCAATACCCTGCACGGGCTCTTCCTGTTAGTCCCTGGGGGAGCTGGGACGCAGCACTCCTGTGTTTGGCCTCCATTAAAGTTGCTTAAAACCTTTTGTTGATTTAGAAAATAAAGCTGTTTCCTCAGGAAGAGCAAGAACTGATAATTTCTAGTCATAACCAGTGTTTCAGCAGGGACTGTGCCACCTCCCCATGGCCAGCCCCTCTCCTGGAGGGGCTGAGGGCTGGGACAAAGGACAGCCAGTGGGGCCAGTCTTACCTGGCACCCAGGACGTCTTGCCGTTTGGTCCCAGGCCCTGAGCCCAGGGTCTTCACCCCGAGCTGCAGCCCTACCCTTTCTTGTTTTTCATTTGGAGCTGCAGTGTCCCTGAGTTGCACAGTTGTCCAGGCGTGGCTGGAACTTGGCGTCCTCCTGCCTCAGCCTCCTCAATGTTTGTGTGGAACATTTGAAGCTGTTTTTGCAACCTGCATTCGTGGACAGCAGACAAACCCAATGAAGGCCTTGGCATGTCCCCGTTATTCTTACTAAACCACTAATATTAACATAATCAAACTGGTGGAAGATTTGGTTACGGTATCTCTAGAAGTACTTTATGTTTATAGAGTCCGCATTTTATTTTTGTGACATAGAAATGAAAGTTTAGTTTAAAATTCCTGTCGCCCTTTCAGGAGCCAGCGTGTTGGTGTGAGCGTGTGTCGGCTTCTGCACGTCAGTCTTGGCCACGAGCAGTTTTTTTCCTGATTAGCTTTAATTTTTGAGTTCCACTTTAGACTTCTTTAAAGAACACAGAAGCACCGTCCCAGGGTACTCTGAGCTGAGTGCAGCGGGCGCCGGGAGCTCTTCCCACTCTGCAGCTTGGCTGAAAGCGACGCTAGCTAGCAGTGCTGTCACGTACATGGCTTTGGGGGAAGAGGCCACAGAGCTGATCGTGTGGTCCATCTTCATGATACTCATTTATTTTCTCCCCGTGTGGTCCAGGCTGGCCCGTGGTGATCCTCCTGCCACAGCCTCCTGAGTGTGGGGACGCCAGCACACCTGGCTGATGGTGTACGTGTGGAAACACCTTCCCTGACTTGGGCTTCTAGGTGGAAGTCCTTTGGCTGTTAGAGGCGTAGGTCACCTCACTACCGGGACCTCAGCTTAGCCAGAGGCCTGTTCCTCCTGGGGTACAGTAAAGGGACAGACGTTGCCGGTGGTTTTGGAAAGGCGAGGGCAGCGGGTGGGGCCTCCTGGGAGGGCCGGCTAGCTCTGCAGGGGCACCTGGGCCGCAGGCCTCCCCTGCGTGAGAGGAGGGGATCCTAGTTACTAGGCAGCAAGTGATGGCTCTGGGAAGCTTTTGGGGGTGTTCCTGTGCGCTGGGCCCCGCGCTGGCTGTTCAGTGAGAAGCTGACCCTCAGCTTGCAGGGTGAGTCACGGTGTCTTCCACAGCCTGGCCCATCTCCCCCCGGGGCTTCGGATTGCATCCCAGTTCCGACTCACAGGCACAGGCACGGAGGTACCTGAGAATCTGCATTTTGAAAAGGCTGGCGCCACTGGTTGGGAGCCCGGGGCTGCCTGCTCTGCTCAGCGACGTAGGCTTCAGGGCTGCAGGGGCCTTGTCCAGTGCCCAGTGGCCCAGGTAGTATCAGGCCCTGGGTGGGGACCTCAGCTGACTGCTGTAGGGGGCGTGGTCGCCCCCGGCTGCCTTTTCCCACTTTGGCTGCTGATGTTGCCTGCAATTCCAGTTCCAGCTGCGCAGAGTCCTGCCTCCTGGGAAAGGCTGGGGCGGGAAGGGCCTGGAGCACGCGCGCGCATGCGCTGTACCAAGAAGTGGACGCCCACGTGAATTTGGCCTGGTGGCCTGGTTCGCTGGACTCCCTCTCCTTGTCGGAGAAGCCCCCAGAAGCCAGAGCTTTGAATCCTTGGTGGCGAGTTTCAGGCCACACACCTGTGCAGAATCTCAGAGGGGGTCCCTTCCCGACTCGGGGGCCGGCTCCCCGGCTCCCCAGCGGGCAGCTTCTTCTTTGTGGCTTATCACGACTCAATCCATTTCCTGGAGATGAGAGGCCATTTGGGGTTAGTGGTTTAAAATAACTCCTAAATTTTGGTCAGGAAATGGCCTATAAAATTAAGATAAAGTTGCCAAGGCAGGCAAGTAGGTCAGGGATGGGAACAAGGCCATCGTGGATGGCGCGGTCAGCCTCTGGATTGCGTTTATTTTGGAAAAATATGAAAGCCCAGCCCGGAAGGAACAATATTCACTGATAAACAGGGGCGCGCGGGCCCGGGCCGCACGGGTGCTCAGCGGCTCTGTGTGGGATTTGCCTCTTCTCGGAGCTTGTCTTTCGCAAACATTTTTTGCGACTAAACATCCTACTCAGGCCAGATGCTTTTTATCAAGTAGTTAAAGGAGGTCTGACCATGTGGCCATTGGGCGCCTTCATAATAATTAGATTTTGGTTTCCCAGATACTTGAAAATATTATGGATATATATATATATATATATTTTTTTTTTCCTGGAGCATTCAGACTTAAAATTTTAAAAAAATTCTTTGCAAAAATGTCAATTTTTTCCTGTTGACTTTATAAATACTTTTTTCATGGAGGTTATCATCCGTTAATATATTATGAGGAATGTTTTTCTCTCCGCTAGATCATTCACTTATGGCCTGCATAACTTTGGGCCTTGTTTCAGGCCTGCAGCCACATTAGTAGCCAAAGGCCCACTTAAAAAAAAAGAAAAAAACAACCTTAGTGAAAACAAAGTAAGAAAGGCAAAGAATTTCTAAGCTCAGGGTCTGCCTCTGGCACTTAAATTTGTTTAATAAATGTGTGTTGAACACGTGCTCTGGGTTGGAGAATACCCAGGGAGTTGGAATTCTTGTATTTTGAATTCTGATACATAGCTTGGGCAAAGCCAGTGCAATTTTAATAATAGGTATTCTATTATACTGAAAAACTAACTTGGACTATTCTCTTTTGACCCCAAAGCGTTTTCACTCAGCCTCTGAAACTCTCGAGTCTTGTACCGTTGCGTACTCTGGAGCCAGCGCAGAGCGGTCTCTTCCTAACCCAGCGTCACGGCCTGACCATGCAGTCAGCTGGGAGCTCAGGATCCCGTCCCTTTCCCAAAGCCCTGCTTCTGCACTGGAGACCTTCCCTTTTTCTTTTTGATGGCGGTACCGGGGCCTGAACCCCGGGTCTCCACACAGAGCTGTATCTCCAGCCCTTTAAAAAAGTGATTGATTTTGGCCGGGGTCTTGCTAAGTCACTAAGCTGCCAAGACTGGACTTGAGTGTGTGATTGGCCTGCCTCAGCCTCCTAGATCTCCTGTTGAGATTGCAGGTATGCACCACCCTGCCTGGCTTATGTGAGATTTTGGGGAGACATTTTAGACCCAAGATAAAACACTTGCTCACCATTGTCCATGACCGGAACATGTCATTGGTGGTAGCGGAAGACCCCTCGCCATGAAGCGTCTGCTGTGTGGATAGCAGGGAGCTCAGCTCTGAAGCCGCCTGGCAGGAGGGTGTGGGAGGGAGCGCAAGCCTGAGCAGCTGGAGGGAGGTGATGTGGCCGGCGCCCTAGAAGTGAGGTGATCTGAGCAGCTGGCTGCAGGTCTTCTGCAGAGATCTGTGTGTGTCCCGGAAAGTGAGTCTGCACGAGGCACCTTTGGGGTGAATGTCACTTATGGGCTATTTTATTTTTATTTATTTAAATTTTATTTATTTATTTGTGTGTGTGTGTGTGTGTGTGTGTGTGTGGCCAGCTCAGCC
>NDGN011507437.1:2672-18001 GCA_002564285.1 Tympanoctomys barrerae
TCTCTCTCTCTCTCTCTCTCTCTCTCTCTCTCTCTCTCTCTCTCTCTCTCTCTCTCTCCAGGCAGGTGCCATGCCACTGAGCTATACTTGCAACCCTCTTATCTACATTTTTAAAATTAATTTCACCTTCCTTGGTGAGCCCACAGTATTGACAACCCTTTTTGGACATCTGTAAACTATCTGCCTCCCCATCAGAGTGTACTCATCTCCAAGGAAAAAACTCTCTCATTCATTTTGCACTCAATGGTCCATATTAGATCTCAGGAAGTGTTTATTAAAATTTATTAAGTTTCACTTTGTAAAATCAGCACTCTGATGGCTCATAATGGCTTTTTCCCCCACAAAGGCTTCCCTTTTTTGTCATAAACTTCACGTGACCCCCGTTATCTAGAGCAGTAAGTAATGTTCAAGTGATTATATCAGAAAGCTGAGATTCCACTGGCTCTCTGGGAGTTGCAGCCTGAGATCAGCAGAGCCACACGCTTAATATTTTGAAAGAGCAGCACGGTTTTTTCATAGAGGTTTCTGCCATCAACCCCCTGAGAGGATTCAGTCACTCAGCCCGAGCAGCATCCGCTGGGTCAGACCTTTCCCCCAGGCTGACGTCATCGAATCCGTCTGCAATTCAATCTGGGCAAAAGTTCCGCTACCCCCGCCGCCTCCCCCGCCCCTTTCCTCTTGCTATGGATTCCAGCTAATAAGCAGCAGCTAATTCTGAGCCAGCAGCTTTGAGCGCTCAGTTTTGGAACCGGTCTTTCCAGGGTTTTTAATTTGGTTATCTAGGGGGAGGGGAGGAAGGGTGTGGCCCCTCCTACCACAGCAGGATAACTAAGACTCCAGACTGCGGGCGAGAGCAAGACTCGCCGGGCTTCTAAACTAGCGGCACTGTCACCTGGGAGTCGCCCGCAGGGAAAGAGGCTTCCACTTGCCAGGGCTAATGCGGGCCCTCTACACCCTGATAACAGAAAAGAGTCCCTGGAAGCTGTTTCACACGCAGGAAATAAACACCCCTCCGCCCCCTGCTGCCTTCTGATTTTTTTCTTGTAAACCCGAAGTGACTGAATAATCCGACCGGACTTTTGTTTCCCCGTTTCAGTCCTTGAGCATGCCCCTGGAGCAACCTCCTCACTCTTATTTCTTTTCTCCTTATTTACTTTCCCTTTCCCTCAGTTGAAATGCAATGCTAAGATTTTCCACCATCTCAGGAGCCTCCATGGACAGGGCACAGGATACCTGGAAACCAGCGGTGTGCAGGTGGGTCAGGGTTAGGGGCTTCCAGGAGACCAGCTTCTGCTGAGAGCAGAGCGGCAGGAGAGGAGAAAGGGCTGAGGAGCAGGTGATCTCTCAGTTTTGGCTGCAGCCTTGGAAAGGCTCAGAGGTGAAACAGCCCAAGAAAACCCAGTCAGGGTCCTTGCATCCTGTTTCTCATGAGTTCAATGGGACTCAGCTTCATGTAGAGATCCCTTTTTCCATATTTCATAGCAATAAAGTAACTGCCACACCCTACTCAGGCAAAAATAGTCATCCTAAAAGCGCTTAAAATGGGTAAGGAACCAGCGCTGTTCTTCCTGTGTGCTTAGGGATTGGGTGTCACCCCCTTCATCTTGTGAAAGTGGCATTTCCACCCCCATATCACAGACTAAGATACATGAGAGTCTGGAGCCCAGTCACGTGGTCTAAGTCTCACAAGTGATGTGAAGTCTGAAACAACCCTGCCTATCTTAAGTAGAAGGGCAAAGTAGAAGGGGTGTCTATTATCCCTGGTCCTAGTTGAGAGACATCCTCATTTATCTGGTCCTCTCAGGGAGCAGAAGGCACTTGCCCAAATTATGGCGTCTTGGAGGTCACTCTCTAAATATCCCTGCCTGTCTTCCCTAACATGAGGTTGTCAAAAGTTCTCTGATTTATCTGCTCTGCAAGTTAGCTCCTATTCAAGAGGGGTCCTGCCCTAGACTCAAGGCCAAGAAGCTAAATGGGCCGTGCTTAGTAAGCTAAATGGGCCATGCTTAGTTCCCTGCTCATTGCTTGTCCTTCATCACATTTCTACATGGCAGTTTCAAAAACGACATTCTCTGGATCTTTGAGTTTTCATTTCTAAAGACTCATGTCACACAGAATTTCAGTTAAACACATGTTTTCTTATGATTTTTACTTGTTAATCTGTAACAGGATGGCCACCATGACCCTTGTCCTGAGTGAGGAAAACCTTGTAGTTTCTTCCCCTATAGTTCTTTACAATGATATGTTAAGTATCCTTGTACTTATTTACTATTGCTGCTGTAACGAATTTCCACAAACTCACTGACTTAAAGGCAGCATAAACTTATTATCATGTAGTTCCGAAAGGGCACCTGTTATGATTTGTGTCTGGATGTCCTCTCAAAGCTTCATGTGCTCATGAGGGGCAGGCTTTTTAGAGGCAATTGAATCTAGAGTTTGTGATTAGTTCACTGTCTAGTGCTGGGAATGAAAAAGTGAGCACTACACCTGCCACAGGGCTGGTAGCCTGCATACAGTGTGAGGAAAGGAAAGAGACTTGTTTTCCCCTTTTGCTCTGGTTGCTTTTGATGTCTTCCATTGCCATGAGCTGTTGCCCCTAGTCATGTCACTCTGCTTTGAAACCAGCTGGTTATGGACTGAAACTTCTATGAACTGTGAGGTAAATAATCCTTTCCTCTTTCAATTTTGAGTGTTGGGTGTTTGGTTCCAGCACCAAGAAAAAAGTAAATAAGACAGCACCAGAAGTTTCACTTAACTAAAACAATGGTGTCCTTGTTCTTGGAGTTTCCAGACAAAAGTCCCTTCTTTGCCTTTTCCAGCTCTTAGGGACATCCAGACTCCTGGGCTGTGTGCTCTCTTTTCTCTTCAAAGCCAGTAATAGCATCGCCAGTAATAGTATCATTACTGCTAGGTTGCTAGCAGTAATAGCAACCTTTATTGTCACTTTTCTTTCTCCATCCCTGATGCATTTATGTCCCTTTAAGGACACTTGTGATTATATAGGGCATCTTAGATCATCCAGTGTAACCTTGCCATCTCAAAATCCTTAATTTAATAATATATGCTAAGTCCTTTGGCAATTGTTCTACCTTCTACAAACTTGGTACCTTTCTAACTGAGAAATGATGATGCTTTTCAACCTTTTGTACTAAAGTTATAATCCAGTTTGGTGCTCTCTCTCTCTCTCTCTCTCTCTCGACAGCTACATTTTACTAAGAAAAAAATAGTTCAGACTCATCATCTCTACTTTCTTAGCTACCATTTATTTAGCTCTGAACTACAATTTGCTTCTCTCCCCTTCATGGTTCAAAAACTGTCCTGCCAAAGTTCAAAATTCCTTCCAAATTGCCAATCTCAGTTTACATGTACCAATCTACTCTAATTCTATTTTTCAGCAACTTTGACTTTGTTGTGCATTTTCTTCTCTGTGAAACTCCCTGTTCTCTTTGATTCCAAGGAAATATCCTTTTAACTGACTCTTTCTTTTTACAGCTCCAACTTGTTTCATTGCATCCTTTTGGTGGACAGTTCTTTGTTTTCCTCTTTTTCTTTTGGGGGGATACTGGAGATGTATGTCAGAACATTGTACTTTCCAGGCAAGCACTTAAGCCACTGAGCTGTCTCCCTGACTGCTTCTATTTTTGAATACCAGTGTTTTCTAGAGACTTGCTCTTCAGAGTTTGGTCTGCACAGGTGCCACACAGGCAGCAGCACCTGGAGTCCTCCTTGAAATGGTGAACATCAGACCCCATTGCAGAACTACTAAAACAGAACTCATATTTTAGCAGGATCCTCAGGTGACACTAAAGCTTGAGAAGTATATCTATACATTTACTTGATTTTTAACTACCTTCTGGAAGATCTAATCTATTGCTCCCCACCACCCCAAGTCCTACATTTATGCCTTCAGCCTCTGTCACTTTTTGAGGTGTGAGTCATACATGTAACTATTGTTCAGATGTCTTCCTCTAGATGTTCTTCTAGATGAAGTACTTCCACTTCATCCTGTGTAAAATTAACTTGTCACTACCAAGCTCTGCATACCCTGTTTTGGTGAAAAAGAACTTCTTCTTCTGAGTACACTAACCAGAACATTAAAAATTCCTTCTCTTTTTTGTTCCCTTAATCACACTGTTAATTTTCAGAAAGATTTTCCAATCTTTAACACCTAGCTATGATTTATATCATGATGATGTCATATATTGCCTCTTAAATGGTTCCCCTCCTGCAACTGCACAAAAGCCCCTCAACTCCTGGCATTCTCAAATGTTTGAAAGCTTTCTGGACATATACACGCATGTGCATGGGTGCACACACACACGTGCACATGCGCTCACACACACACACACTCTACCACTTGATCAAAACAGTCTCTGATTTTGAAACTTTCTGGATATGTGCAGAGTAGTGTCCTAACTCTTCGGTATGGTGACAATAGCCTCTCAGAATCCTTGAATCTTGTTCTGGTTTCTTTTCCATGAGTATATTCCTTCGAATATATGTATTGAAAGGAACATGTATACCACATAGCTTGTAGTTCTTTAGCATGTGTAGCTTCTGTTGCTTGACATAATCTCCCTAACTTATTGCAATTGACAAATTCTCACAAAATTCTTCAAACCTGAGCTGAGACGTTATATTTTTCCCCGACTCTAAGCTCTCCTCAGCCCTCCCAAAACAGATGTTCACTCTTCTATACATACATACTTACATACATATGTACATTGCTCTGATGGTTACACTTATCAACCTGTTTTTACATCAAAAAGTTATTGAAATGGTAGGTATTTTTCTTATTTGTCTCTATACCCTGTTCTAAGATGGTTAGCACATAATAGGCATGCAATAAATGTTCTATGAATTAATTAGTCGAGCCAGCTAATCAGGTGTCCAAATGGCAGTCTTCCAGCCTCAGATTGTAGACATATGCAGGTAAACGAATTCCCGAAACACTCCGCCCACTTAGCACTCTACTAGCAGCCAAAAATAAATGGAGATTTTCTAGTCAATTTCTTTGAAAGGTTGTACACTTGATCTTAGCCAAGAGGCTAAGCAGCGATTTTGAGAGCTTCTTGAATAGCTAAATAAATGCCATTGCATTGTTAATGATACTTGTTCTCAGTTGGGGACTCTCTCCTAAATTAGCTAAAAACTAAAGGACTTCAGTGTCTATCTGACTTAGGCAATATGACTATAATTTAGCTGTGTGGCTTTATATTGTCAAAAGTTGAAAGCATGAGGGCTAGTTGATTTACAGTTAGACATTTTTAAGACAATGATGGCTTTCTTTTGCTTGAGTGCTCTGGTCATATTCAGCAGAGATGTGCAGCTTCTTCTATAAAGAAGACCTATCTCTGCACATATGGCTTAGGAGCAAGGGTGCATCTCTGATCCATAATGCCATGTAATACCTGCCGAGACTCACTGAGAAAGCCACTCTCCTTCCCCTTTCTGGACAAGGCAGGACTCAGGTTCTGTGAGGAACTTCAGGCCATCTTGGCAACTCCCAGTCCTTCCCCCCTTCATATTGTAACAGTCTCCTCTCCCCTTCTGCTCTTCTTTCTTTTTCCTTAAATCAAGGACACACAGATGTTGGCACTAACTGTTGCTTGTATTGGCCACGATTGATGATTCTGTGTCTATGGAAGTCCCACTGATAGAGACACAAACCACCTAGATTCTAATTCTTTTTGAAATTACGATGTCAACCTTTAATCAAAACACACATAATGTTAGCCAGATCTTCTTCATTCTACAAAAGTAAAAATGCAAGGTAAGAAAAATTGAAAGAGAAACTATGCTAAGGCAGAGAGAAAACTCACTTGGAAAATATCAGGTATTAGCATGTGTTGATAGGTTTGTGGAATACACTTCAATTCAGCATTGATGGAATGGTAGAAATCCCTAGATTCTCATACATGTGCATCAGAGCAAGAGATGGGGCTTTTGGAATCATGAATGTCCTGCCTCCGACAATATTAGAGCCAATCAGGATGAGTACATATATCCAGCAAAATGAGAGCCAAATGTGGAAATAAAATGCCTAGAATGAAATGTAAGAAATAAATCCAAGTCAAGAGCTTTTGTAGGAGCAAAAAGCTAGATGGAATAGAGTGTATAGATAAAGAAAAATGGATGTATTGTTTACTAATGTAGTAAAATCAGGGTCTGAATGCTAGAAAGAAGTAAAATAATAGTGCAGCAGGCTGCTCAATTTGATTGCAATAAAATGTCAGAAGTGTACATACCCTATGCCCCAATCCTTGGGACTGGTTGTCCTTCTTCAGGCTTTAATTGTATTGTATCATTCATTACTTATTTATTATGCTTTCTCATTTATATGTTTAAATTCCAAAGGCCTGGTTGTTTTACACAGAATAGTTTGTATATAAAAATAGTGTGAAGAATGAAGTATTTAAAGGTCAGGGCTTACAGTGCTATATGTGAGAAAGTCTCCAGGACTACATACCACAAATATTTGTGAATAACAGCAAATCTTCAAACCTAATCTTTGACATGGCAAAATGAAACACCTTGTATGCTCTTAGTAAAACCAACACGTCTACTTCTGAGAGATATTAAGTAAATTCAGTTTGTTTTTTCGGAGAGCTAAAACTAATGCTGATTTTGCTCTATTGTGTTGACAGTATCAGCAGTAACTAGAGTTTTAAAAACATTGCTAATTTTATATAATACATAGTACACAATCCATTTTCCAATTTTAATCCATCCTATCATTCAACAACTTTTTTTAAATAAGGAATTTACTGAGATAGTTTTTGTGCTTATTATGGATAAATTATAGTTTATGGTTTTTAAAGAAGAGATATGTTATATATGATGGTATAAACATTTATAGTTATAAGTATTAATTTATGATTAATTAGTGATAATTCAGAGATGGTGACATATATCAAGTACTGTGAAGGGTGCAAGATTTTGCCCTAGCAGCAGGCTAGTGAGTTAGCTTATATGATTTCAGGGATTCTGGCAGACAACAGGATACTTTATTTTGCACAGCATATTAGGAAGCATGAGACTTACACTGTGAACATTTCCCATGTCCACTACTGTCCCTGGAGTTACACAGATAGTCATAGATAAATATTAGGGGTTGGATACAATTGGTTTTTATCATAGCAAGGGAATTTTAAGTTTGGGAAGCCACAATATTTTATAATGGATTGCAGTTTTCTTTATCATAATGGATAGCAAACAAAACTGTCTTTTGCTCTGGAGTAAATCACTATCTCTATTTTTCAAGGCTGTTTACTATGCAAGCATCCTTGAAAAGATGGTCAAGGACAAATATTTGTCTGTTCTCATACTCAAAAAATGTGCTGAAGCACAAGGAATTTGTAGAGAACTATCTTCCAGTAGTATATTGACACAAATTACTGATAATTTTCTTATAGAAAAAGGAGAAATGTTAGAAGCATAAATTAAGAAATGAAGGTAACTATAAATAAAGATAATACTGCTGGGGTAAGAAATCCTAGGTCTAATTAAGAAAGAGCAAGAGCTGAAGACAGGCAGAAGAAAGACTGATGTAAGTGGGAATCACATAAAGAGAACAAATCAAGAGTTTTTGAATAAGAGCTAAAGAATGTGGGAGGCTTCTTAAAGAATACAGGAAGCACATCATCAGGTTACAGTACCACCTTGAGAAGCTTGTTTCTTGTAACATTATGCTGCTAAGAAGTCATACTCAGCCAACCTGTGAGTCAAACATGATAAATATAAAAAGAAAGGCCAAGTTTATCTAAGTAGTGGTTATAAAAATATGCACCTAAACTACCCTGCTGACTTACAGGAAGTAAGGGTAATTGGTGTTCAACAATGTCCTAGATCTTTAGAAAAATTTCAAGCCAATTTCATTCAACCTTGCTCAGTTTGAGGGTACAGAAACTTCCCCCTCTACATCACCATAGACCTTCTCTTTCATGGACTAATGAGTGTCCTAAGATATTAGAAGTGGACAAGAAGTTATTATATGAAGGCAAATACAGCTATATCAAACAAAAGTATGAAGGTATTAACAAAATAAAGTTCATTTCTCATAGACAAAATCTATTCCTAATGTTTCTGATCAAGTGTCTCTTAATTGGTTTTGTTGCATCCACAAACTCAAATCTCAGTGGCAGCAGAACACATCAGGTAGCGTTGGTTACAGATGCTTTTTTGTCAAACTGGTCCTAATTTGACTCCCTTTGGTTCTGTTTCATGTGTCTTTTCTTCTGGGCTGAAATAAAGATGAAGTTTCTGTGTAAGATGTACCATTTTTGTAGCAGGAAGAACAAGCAAAATAACTAGCAGAAACTTAACAATGTCTGGAGTGTAGTACCAAAAAGTATACAATGTATGCTCACACTCTATTAACTCAAGCACATCATACAGCTGAACTTAAAATCAATAGAGGTTCTTACCGGGAAGAGAATACACAGTAATATAGTGTATAGATCAAATTTTCATTTGGGTTCTTTACTGTGCCATATGATAGAACCATTGCCTCGGGTAATTCTGGGATGGGAAGAAAAGAAGCTAACAGAAAATCTGCTATAACAAAATAGAAGATTATGTATATGAGGGAAAGAAGGGTTCTAATCTAAAACCAAGATAAAATATTGAAATAGTAAAGAGGTACAGGTTAAAGGTATAGCTTAACAGTTTTATGTCATGGCCATGGTGTCCTACAAGTTGAATCACTGGAAATCAGGCAGGGAAGAGGTCTTAAAAATTTATTATTCTGGGGCTGGTCAGATAGCCAGCAGATTAAAGTGCTTGCTTAGGCAGATGCAGAGATCAGAGGTTCAGTCCCTGGCCTGAGTGCTGGCCATGCCCCTGGGGCACGCTGAGAGGGTGATTGAGACTTGGTGTGATGGTTACACCTGTAATTCCAGTGCTTGGGAGGCTGAAAAACAGTAGAATCACTACAACTCTGATCTGTGTAGTGAGACACGATAGGCCCTGTACTAAAAACATAAAAATATTATTATTCTGCAGTTGACTAGATCCAAGATAAGGCTATTCCAAGACAGGTACTTTGCACCCCACTGAGCCATCCAGTGGACATCTCTTAGCTGGCTATGCTACTGATGTTCAGCATTCTGGATCCTTTGCATGAAAAAATGCACATATTTCCTTCATTCAATATACTCCTGGGTAATTGTGAACTTACATGGATTTTTTCTTTATATTTACTACATTGCCAGAGTTGTCACAGAGAAGTGAAAACAGGAAATGAGGTAAGACCGGGGGTCATCTGTGTAGCAAAAAGATCTTTTTTATCCTTGGTTAGTGAAATAGTAAAGTCAGGCTGACAGAAAGTGATAGATAAATGTACCCAGGAAAACTATCTTTGAGAAGTGACTTTTACTCTAGAATGGAGTGGTATGTCCTGGCTTATCACTGGGGTAAATAAGACCATGTACCTAGATTTAAGATGCAAATATGCAATAGACTCAAGGAAATTCACTCACTTGGATCGATGTGTTCCCTGGTCTTTATCTAATTTCCTTCTTTCTGTGATTATACTCCAGAGATACAGAAATTCATTATTTGTCTAGGTATTTGTTTAATTTCTGGTTCTCAGCTTCAAGTTAAGAGTCCAAAGCTATTTAAATTGTTCCATTAATCTAGTTAAGTCCCTGTGCTTTCAGGAACCATAGGGAAGACCACATGCATTTGGATGTAGCAATTTAATTGAAAGCACAGGTACACATCAACAAAAAGAATACTGCAATGACTAAAAACATTGCTCATCATGTTCTTTCAATTCTTTTATCACCTCTCAAAAAAAAATACATTGATTCTTTGGCTACTTAAATGTCATTATTATTTTAGCTACAAGTGAGTTTTTGACATTCTGAATGACCAGTTCTTTGCAGATCTCAAATGGGGTGACGGGAGATGTCAAGAAGGTGTCCCTGAGAGTGACAAGAGAGCATGGGAGGACGAGAAAGATGAGACCATCTGAGCCATTTTTCGGAGAGTGGAAAGCTGTAGCAGTGTCTCTACCATAAGATCTCAAATCTCAGCAGCTTTATAGAAAGATGTAAATTCCAAGTCACTGCAGCATAGGGAGTTTGGAGATTAGAAAGCCACCTTAAAGTGGTTCCAAGACCCTGACCCCATGCTTTTTGGGGCGCTTGTCTTAGAGGCTTAGGATCCTCTCCATTCAGCCTGTGATCCAGAAAGTGATTCAAGTGGTTCCTATATGAATCCTAGAAAATGGCATCAGTCCCTTCTGTCTGTTTTCCATAGCTTATCACTGGACCCCACCTAACTGAAACTTGGGGGAGTAAATTGAATGTTCAGAAAGAATGAACAGCGGGTCTCATCTTTCTTGTCCTCCCATGCTCTCTTGTCACTCTCAGGGACACCTTCTTGACATCTCCCCTAACCCCATTTGAGATCTGCAAAGAACTGGTCATTCAGAATGTCAATTCTGTTAATGAACAGCAGGGTACTTACTGTAACTGGCCATCCTAAATTTTTTACATTACATTTATTAAGATTTATTAAGAAACAAGTAGCAATGAGACAGTTTCAAAACCAATTAGTAGGACAGTTTCAATAATTAATACATTGCATATTGTTGTCTTCGTAGTGGTTATTTATAGTACAAGATGCAGACATGATATCCTGTCCATCCTAAAGTTAAGAATGTGATTAAATAAAGTGCCTGCTTAAGCAGACACAGCAACCGGGGTCCTATTCCCCAAGTGCCACACCGGCCCTGCCCCTGAGGGTGCTGACACTGCAACTGAGACTGGGCATGGTGATGTGTACCTGTAGTCCCAGCTCTTGGGCACCTGAAAATAGAAGGATCATTATGAATCTGATCTGTGTAGTGAGACCCTGTAGACCCTGTATTAAATACATTAAGCAAAAAAAGAAAAAAGAATGCGATTGAATTCTCCCTCCTTGGTTTTTCAATGTTTGCAGTGTTCACACCTTCTCTTCCCCCATCATTCTGGGTGACAGCATTGAGTGAAAAATTAAGTAGCCCTTGGAGATTCTGGAAATCAGGCCTTCTTTCCAGCCACTCACATCCCTGTCTGCCCTGCAAAATAAAAGGGTTGCTGGTGACAAAGCAGTGCTGGGTGGGGTGTGGAGAGACAGGTAAACTGTTATAAACTGTTGCTTGGGTCTCTCAACTTAGAATTTTGCCACTGTCCACTTTTTCATTCCCTTTATAGGCATAATATTCAGAGCTAATGTCTTCCTGTTTTCTTAGTCTATACTCAAAGTTTATTTTAAGTACCAGTGCCCACCCTCAGGGTTTCCTGACAGTCATCCTATGGGTGAAAATGCCCACATTTGACGATGTAAAACAGATTTAAAAATAGTATTTCTGTCTCTACCTGTATCACTCAAAAGAATAGATGTAATGATGTCCTTGAGATAAAATTGGTGGCTACACCCTGCCCTCAGCTTTCTCTTCAGTTTTGATTATTTTCTTCCTCCTTCTGTCTCTCAGGCTATCAGGACCACATCAGTCCCAAGCATATGGGAAAGTGGGAACCGCTGGATGGCTATTGTCATTCAGGAAATAGCTACATTAAAACACTGCTAATGATCATAGAAGATGTGATAAGATGGATTTGAATATTAAGTTTGAACCATCTCAACACCATTTCAGGTTTAAAAAACAAGTATGAGAACTGACAGCTCTGCATAAACCTCTTTTTTTCTATTTTCTCTGATCCTGACATATTCACATTCACTAAATAAGAGTGAACACAACCATCCACCCACTCACCAGGCGTTCGCTTTATATATAGCTATAGATATTCAGTGCCAAACAGAGGGAAAAAAAGATTCATCCAACAGAAAATTCATGGTGGGGATTAGAGGAGAGAAGAGGCTAAATTTTCTATATGTGATTATTACCCTTGTATTAATCCTACAAAATGTTCTTGGAGAAGGTACTTCACAGTCCTTTATTTCAGCTTTTTGTTTATTCATTCACTTGCATATTAATATTTAATAATTTGTATATTTCATGGATACCTGGGACTATGCTACATTGGTAGGCTGAAAAGTAGAATGAGATGGTTCCTGCATAAGGATCTCAAAGGCTCTGGGTGCTATTTTAGAAATATAAATAGTAGCTGTTATATCTGGGCCAGGAGACAAGGTTTTGCAGCCCTGGGTGGCTCTTCAAAGATGAAATCTCATTCATACAGAACACTTTGTATGGAGTGCTTCTCATGGTCTGGACACTGCTTGACAAAACTACAAATGTGACAAGAGATAGGGCTACAGAGATTCTGAAGGTTTAGATTTCAGAAAGACTTACTGTATGGATTGTGGTCTTCCTGTCTGAAGACTTTATGGGTAGAAAATCATAAGCCTGGGCTCTCTAGCTTTCTTAGCACTGTGATGTGGAACACAAAAGATCACAAAGATTCAGAGGTAATCTCACTTCTCTCTCTCTCTCTGTCTCTCTCTGTCTCTGTCTCTCTGTCTCTGTCTCTCTCTCTCCATTCTCAAATATTTCTAGATCTATTTTCAAATGATCAGGGTCATTCAGCATCATTTGCATCCTCACCCTGAACACAGTTCGCACTTCATTTTCAATCTCCATTTCTTTCTACCCCTTTGATATTGGCAAGTTTGTAAAAACAAAAACAAAAACAAAAAAAAAAGCTCTCAAAACTTAGGTGGATACCATCTCTGACAAAACTAAACAAAAAAGAGGATACAAATGAAGGACCATTTTGTATCTGTATGTACAAAATAATGAGGATAGATATAAAGCTACTTTCTTTTAATTCAATGAGAAGAAAGATATGTACTAATAGTGTTTGGACAGGATATCATGTCTGTATCTTGTACTATGAATGACCACTACAAAGACAACAATATGCAATGTATTAATTATTGCAACTGTCCTACTAATTGGTTTTGAAACTGTCTCATTGCTATTTGTTTCTCAATAAAATTGATAAAAAATAAAATAAAATGTGAAAAAAAATGTAGGTGAAGTTATCTGGGAGGTAGCTCTGCTAGAACAGAGAGAGGATGTCACATTGTGTGTGTTGGACTTTCTGTAGGCATCATGAGAGGAAGGCCTTCAGCTTGTACATCTCCCAGAGGGCAGGCCTGATGTTTTAAACAGGTTGTATCTTGTTCAAATTTACAGCGGGATTCCCTGCTTGTTTTCAAGGTCTCAATATTAATAATTCATTGGCTCCAATGACTGACTGACCACCAACTACTTTTACTTCTAGTCCATTAGCCACCTGATTGTAGTCTGAGCAAGTTAGTCTCCATAATGCAAATGCTTTACATGAGTTATTTGAGCATAATGATCCCCTATGGCTTATTTTAAAAGCTTATTTCCTTCTCTCTGCTCCACCACCTTCACTCAGACTCCCCAGTCGTCTTGAGAGAAAACAAGTGGTCAGTAGTGTTGACCTCCTCTGAAGTTGTCCAAGACAGTTGATCTGCCCACAGACTGCTTTCCCAGGGGTTCTGTGCCTGGAAGACCTGCTTTATTGCAGTCCCATTTAAAAGTGTTCTGCCAGTGAGAACGGGAGGGGTAAGTTCTGACTTGGTGGCATGTGAGATCCATTGGCCTCAGTAGCTGTCCTATAGCCAACCAAGTACACCAATAGCTAACTGCCAAAATTATTCTGAGGTTTTTAGCTGTTATTGCAGTTTTCCTTCATTCCAGTCCCTGTCATGGGGTAAGTGAGACGATAATGTTTTATTTTTTCAGGAAGTATTTACATTCTATTCTTTTCCCTACCTGACTAATGTTGATCAAATTTCCAGAGAGAATTCTATTTTTAGCAGGGTTGAAAGTAGAACATCTCCTTAGAAATGCCTGGCCACATCAACTCCAAGTGGATGTGATGAACAATGCCTGTGTGAAGTGACATTTCAATGGATTCCCTGAACCAGCTCTCCAATATTAGTCTGTATGCAGATAATTTTTCAGTGACCTCACAAGCTTTAAGGACATTGATCTGCTCTCAAATTCTTTCCTTATTCAAAGACTTTCTCAATGAAACTTGAGCATTGGGAACAAGGACAAATATCAATCAATGTGGATATTTTACTATCTGAACTCCTATGAGTGGAAATAGAGGCTCTGAGATCTTGCATTTGCCATTAGCGTTTCTCAGATTCATGAACCTGGTATCCTTATAGCATCGTAATGTATTTTAGAATTAAGGTTTACATATTTTCTCACTAGAACTGGAGAAAACAGTTTTCCTCTTCTCAAACCTGTTTTCCATGATCATGTCCATGAAAAATAGAAACTTTTGTAACAGCAGGGATAAATGTTTATTTCTATCTGAAAATTTTGACCCTTTTCTCCCAATTATATTTAATGTGTCATCTAGGATCCAAACCTCTCCCTATACAATGAGGTCATCCTTTTATAATGAAATTCCATATAGAGGGATGGATTTGTATATTATGTTTCATAACTCTCTTAGGGAAACTAATTAGGATCAACCATTTAGGTGCCTTACCAAGATTACATCAGAATCACTGACTTGCTTGTATATTACCACAATGAACATATTTTTTCAGTGATTCTAATCCATAGATTATGACACATGCTATCTTCTAGACTTAGTCAGATATTTCAAATAAACCTGTCATCCCAACCATTTAGGAAGAGCTCTTCTCTGTCCTCCTAAACCACTCTATTGGCAACAGAATCCCATATGGAACTAAAGTGACACAGGATAAAATATTTCGTTCTAGTCTCAGAAGTAAAAGTGAGGACAATGTTGAGTGATATACTTGATTTTTACCTTGAAAGTTATTCACTAATTATTGAAATCAATAGTATTTTTAATAATTTTTTGAGAAACAAATAGAAATGAGAAAATTTCAAAACCAATTCTTAGCACAGTTTTAATAATTAATACATTACATATTGTTGCCTTAGTAGTTATTCCTTGTACAAGATGCAGACATGATATCCTGTCCACAAACACTATGAACAAATCTTTCTATTTATGGAATTAAGAGACTACAGCTGTATATCTATCCTATTTTGAATATGCAGATACAAAATGGTCCTTAATTTGTATCCCCTTTTTTGTTTAGTTTTTAAAGAGATGGGTATTCCATTGCCATTTAAATATTGTAGGTTTGTTAATTCAGCAAAATATTCCAATATAGTCCAGTAGTCCAAAATAGTAGTGGGTTACACACAGGACTGGTAAAGTCAAAAGTTGTTGACTTGAGCCTTTTACAGATCAGCATATTAATATGGCTTTACTTTTTATACCTTGTTTTCAAACTTTTCTGCTGGATGGTTAAGACCAAGATAAAGCAAGACCTGTATAACAAGAAAT
>NDGN011507444.1:0-17888 GCA_002564285.1 Tympanoctomys barrerae
GATGGCTCAGTGGAATAAGCACTTGCCTGGCAAGTGCAGAGGCCTGAGTTCAATCCCCAGTTCTCAAAAAAAAAAAAAAAAAAAAAAGACTTCCCAGGTCTGTAGAGATAGCTCAGTGGAATAAGTGTCTTGCTGGCAAGCACAAGGTCCTAATTTTGATCCTTGGTACCACCAAAAAATAAACAAATAAAAAAAAGAGTATGAGAGGGAAGAATCATAAAAAGAGAAAAATAATACCCATTAAAAAATTAAAAGACCTTCCCCATGGTCCTAAAATTGCAAAATTTTAAAATAGCCTTATAGTTACTTAGTTCATATTTTTATTTGTAGGTGAAACCCATACCTTCTGGTATAAATTCCAGTGCTATTTTCAAAATGTGGCTGTATGACCTCTGATGCAGGCCTTTGAAAAAATATTTTGGCACCCAAGATTCATGATTCATAGTTGAACAATTAATACAGTTTCAAAAGGTAAGTGATTATAGACACTATTGAGTTGCCTTATGATAATGTTTTTTAAATTAAAAGCTGACCATAAATGAAGCTATTCCTCAGACTTCAGCATCTTATGCACACAACATCTCAGAGGAAGGACATTTTTCCATGGAACCTACCCACAAAATCTGTTTCAAGGGGAAAGATCATTCACAAAAAGAAAGCAGCATTTGCTGGTGTTGTTGCACTAGGGATTGAATCCAGGCATTCATAAATGCTAAGCAAGCATACAACCACTTTGGATATGTATGCTTATATATTTCTCTTGGTATATTTTAGACTATATACTATGTATTAGACTAGGTGATTGCAAATTCGGTTCTCACCATAATCTGAGGATAGATTATGATGCCTCAAATTGAAGACAATGAATCAGATGTTTGCTTTCAAAAGCTATGTACTTACAAAATAAACTGACAGGCATATGACATAGTCCATATGAAAAGCATAATGATAGGTTCTGGCCTGAGTACAAACTGCTGAATTATCATGGCCCTGATTCAACGATCCTGAACCCCCCCAAACCCAGCTCATCTTCCCAGTGACCTCTTCCTCCTCCATCCCAACTCCAGCCCTGGATACAACTTCCTTTTACCTTTCGCTTGCACCCCAGCGAGCTTCCAACTAGCCCCTTGTGTGTCACTACCCCTGCCCTTCAAACTCCACCCTAAAAAGGCCATAAAGTCTCAGCCTTCCATTGTCTCAGGTCAGAGGACCCCTCATCTCCCTGCCTCTGTTCCTCTCCATGTTTTCAGAGTTAATAAAATCTCCCCCTTTTTATTTCTGCTTCTCTGCCTCACAGCTGCTGAAAAGCCTAACACATAATATACCAGTGAAGCAAAATGGTACAAGTGAATGTAAAAATATTAAGACTCCTGCAAAAATTAAAGCATTCATGAAATGAAATAATACAATAAATGAACATGTGCAAAGACATGAACCCTGCCTTGAACTATCTGCTTGTTATATCACCAAACTTCTTTTGGAAATTTGAGAATTAAAAAAATTATTAGCGCATATTAATTATACAGGATGTTGGGTTTCATTGAGGCATTTTCTTACATTCATATAATATACTTTGATCATGTCTGTCCACCCTAAAATACTGCTTTACATATAATGCAAAGTTATATAACTGTTGGGCTACACCAGAAATTAGTCCAGAGTGCTTGGGGACTCAGAAAGGAACCAATCATGATTTTTCTCTTCCTCACAAATACAGCTCAGAATCTGAACTTCATCTGGTAAAAAAAACTGGTATGCTACTTCAAAAAGTCATGATCAAGTACACACGTGTGAGACACAGGGCCTGTCACCCCTGACACATGGATGTCACCCCTAATCAGTGGAAGCTCACGGTGGCAGATTTAATTTTGTTCTTGGCTGCATCATTAGTGCCTGGAGAGAGTCTGGACTTCACAAACATTTAATAATAAGTTTAACTCTTGACTTAAATTGCATCAAATGGATTAGAATTATCACCTTGCTCTATGTCTTTCGTAGAAATCTCAAATGTCTTTCTCTAAATGCTAAACCTAAAGGTCTTTAGTTGTGGGGCTAACTTGGCAATTTAGTTGTTTGACATCTGGACAATTTTTCCTTTTATAAGAAAAAAAATAGAAGTAGCCAACAAATTTAAATCATAGCAACCAAATAATACAATGCCAATTCTGTTCCCAAATTAATAACATTACTTCTAGTTGCTTAGCTCTTCATAGCAGAAGTCAATTGCTAAAGTCCCTTTTACATATACATATTTATTCAATTCAATGAGAGTATGCTTTGCCACACTCAATGAATATTGCTACTACTGATGATTTGTGGCTAAATAATAACTCTTGAATAGAACTCACTGCTTTATAGGTCTTTGGTGGGACTTTTAAAAAATAAATTCTGCACCAGGGATGACATTAAGAAGGAAAAATCCCCATAATCTGATTTTTTCCCTACGCAGACATTGTATTAGTTTTCTTTTATTAATCTAAGCAATAAAATCACTTTGACACACTGTCATTACTTCTTATTTATTTTACACATATTTCCAAAAAAGGATTTAGAATATTCATTTTAACATGCTGTTAGAGTTTCAAAATTTGGTTCCTTGGAAACAGCTGTGAAATTGAATATATATAGGTAAGCCCAGGCTAACCCACTACAGAACCGATTCCTTCTGTAAAAAATAAATACAAGTGTTTATTACATGCCCACATTCTTATTCTGCTCAAATAACTTCTATTAAATCACCAATTAAGCAAAGTCAAATTTGACTTATGAAACAACCGACAGCAAATGAGCTAAAAGCACAGTCTAGCTTGTGAATGCTGAATACAGTTTTAAATAGTTCCTACAAATTCATAAATCTCTTAGGGAGCTCACAAATGTCAAAATCATAACTGATGCCCTCACAGAAGCTTTGTAAAGAAGACTGCCTTTTTTTCTTTTCTTTCTTCTTTGTTTCCTTCAAGATTTCTTCAGAAGAACGGACCAGCAAAGGCTTCCTTTTTAGCCTGTTAATAAGTATCAAAATATTCACAGTATTCCCTGGGCCGTCGCCCCTCTTCAGATCGGCAGGTTTTTGCATGCATGGCTCATTCTCAACCCAATTACCTGGATATGAAGCTGGAACCTTGCAGCTGTCACAAAACACCTATACTATTTTAGAAAGACATTGCTATCAATAACCAAAAACGGGGATTTTTATCACAGACAATATGTGAAATTGCACCTCACTGACAAAGCCACTGCCGAAGCTGGGTGATAATATTATTATAGTAATTACCATATGTCTTACATCAAATGCAACTCTAGTTTTATTATCATTCAGATTTTCGAGGAGGAGCTAGGAGAGAGCTGTCACAGTTAGACAGAGAGCTTGTCCTCTCTTCAACTGCCAGCTCCCCTCTGCAACTAGGGCTTTCTATTCTATCACAGGAAATACAATTATAACTCCATTTGCATTGAGAACAAGAGGGGCCCTAGGTTAATTACAGGTAAGGTTCTGTTTACATTCCCTGGAGCTAGCTACAGCCACATCCCACTTCTCAGGCAGAAAAAGCAGCCCAAGTTTGAACTAAATCCATATTTTTATTCCACTCCTGAAATGCAGCATGGACAAAGGGATCCTGTCACTCAGAGCCCTTGCAGATGTAACCTCAGAAACTTTCATTTTTCAGAGTTTAGGCAGGGAACTTAAAGTTGAGAGCCCAAACATGAAACAAAGGAAAAGATGGAGGTTCTAGACCATCTATATGAGGAAGGGGGGGAGGTGGTGACATAGTGTATTATTAGCCTTGTGCAATCAATTAAGACAGCTTAAAAACCTAAGCTAAAGTTGGAGCAGTAACAGTGGTGCTGTGGATAACCATACACTTATAAGACCCTTTCCTGCCAGAGACTAGTGTTAAAAAATAACTTATCTCTAACATGCCTGCTTAGGCAGAGCACAGCAGCTGGGGTTCAATTCCCAGCATGCCACACTGGCCCCACCCCCAGGGTGCACTGAGACAGTGACTAAGACTGGGCGTGGTGTTGTGCCCCTGTAATCCCAGCACTTGGGAGGCTGAAAATAGGAGAATATCACTATGAGTTCTATCTGCATAGTGAGACCCTATAGACCGTGTACTTAAAAAATACAAAAACAAACAAACAAAAACGTATCTCATCCCCAAGGCTTTCTGTCCCCTTTCCTTTCTGGCTTTCAGGAGCACTTTCCCTTTTTGGCAGAGGAACTGAAGGCCCAGCCGCGCTAACCTCAGCTGATGTTGCAGATGCAACCAGCGCTCACAGAGAGACTGATTTCTCCTCATTTAGCTTCTGCTTCCCCCCAATACGGACACAGCAGGTATTGTGCTATTTCTGTTCCTGTCAAGTCACTCACGGACTGTTTAGCTGTCTGGTTGCAACTTGCAAATCCAAATTGTATAGATTCAGGATAACTCAGCCGGGCTTTTCTCAGTTTTGTTCACTCCTGTCCCCATGTTGATTTATTTGTGCTGATCACTCATTGCTGTTTGAAATACCTTTCTCCTTGTATTTGTTTAATCATTTGTTTTCATACCCTTTCCCACGACACGCTCCTACGCATGTATTTCCCTGAGACGAAGGTCTCTATCTGGAGGTCAGACTGACAGAGAAGAGACAATCATCATGGAGGTGAAAGAGTGACCCACCACCGGTTCAGAGCACCCAGATGCTGGCTCTGGCTGTAGCCACCGGGAGGGCACCTTCTATACACTGGTGGTCTAGGTAAGGAGAATGCTTCTATTAGAGACCAATTCTCCAGAGGAAAAAAAATCTTAGGATCTTCTGTAAAAACTGGAATGAAAGACAACTCCAGTTTCACGTTCTTAGGCTTCTCAAGACCAGCAAGTTGCCCCCAAAGTTGTAATTCGCACCCTTGTCAGAAGAGCCAGCCCAAGGGAGAGATGAGGGATGATTTTCATCCTGTTTCCCTTAAACTGGGAGAAGGGACAGGTGGGAGTATTCTTGAACTTGATTGATTCTAGAGAAGCCTTGGAGATTAGGAAAACAGGGTTCTGGGTATGGGGGCGGGGTCACGGGCAGTGAGCCTTGGGGATATAGCTGCCTCCACATCCTCTTTGGCTCCTCCCCTACTTTGTGGCTACCGTGACTGTGCATATTTCTTCCAGTAGGCCCTTCTGCCAGATGACCACGGGCTGAAAGCTCAGAAACCATGGGGCAAAAGTGAACGTTTCATCTTCAAGCTGTGTGTGTGAAACGTGGCTCATCAATACCTTTTCTGCAAATCTTCCAGAGTTACAGTAATATTTCAGTGACACATGTTTATGTATGTTGACAGCAGTATTACTCATAATAGCTAGATTATGAAAGCAGCCTCTCTGCTGATCAATATATGACAAATGAAGAAAAATATATGGAGTACTACATAGCCATAAAAGGGAAAATTGGAGTGAGTTGTCCAAAAATGGATGGCCCTTGAGACCACAATGCTAAATAAAATAAACCAGACATAGAAGGCTAAATATCACATAGTCATTCTAACATGAGAGATCTAGATTATTAATTATTTAAAGAACATTATACAAGACAGAGGGTAGGAAAGAGGGAAGTAGATCCTGGAGGTAAGAAGGAGAGCTCTAGGGAAGGTGGGAGAAGAGAAAGTGGGGAGGTAGAAGGGGGAGTGAAAAGGTGTAAGAAGCGACTTATATGGTGTCAGTTCTCCAAGGTGGATGTGATTATTACGTATTGCAACACACACTACAAAAAAAGGAAGGCATGCACTTGAGTATTTTGTCCTAGCAATGGGAGAGCTGACCCGGGTTGCTGAGCATGCTTCCCATTGCCCCCCTCCCCCACCCCACTGCAAAAAGCATCTACATGCAAATTGCTCGCTTCCACCCTGAAGACTTTTTTCCTTGTAATCCTGCTAAATTAAACAATAACAAAGTAAGGATCTACTGTGCCAGGCGGAAAGCCGATGGCCCCAGGACAGTTACAAAATGCAGGTCCCTTCCTCTGCCAAGGCAACTCCAAGTCCTTGCACCATTACCTCAGATTTCACAGCAATGTTACTTACAGATTTTGTGAGCTTTGATTTCCTTCCCTCTAGCCTCAGAGAAAGCAAAGTGCTCTTCCCTTCTAATGCGAATTCATAAACTGACCCCTCAGTGCATGGCCACTCCCTTTCCTATGCTGTCAACCTCTCTCTGAGGAAATCTACAGAGTCAACAGACATGCACATTCATTAAAACTCTGTCCTAGACTCTGTGATCCTCTGTAGCTGTCACTTAAGTGAGTATGTGCCTCTGATTCACTCCAACCTAGTTATTGTACTAAACCCCATCTTTCCCTCCATCTAGCTGAAGTCAAACGTTCCTTTGTAACCCCAAATCCAATCAGTTCCCATCTCATTTTGCCTCCATTTATTTAAAAAAATTTATTCATTTATTTGGTACAAGGTCTTTCTATGCAGCTCAGACTCATAGTGACCCTCCTGTCTCAGCCTCCCCAGCACTGGGATTACAGGTGTGCATCACCACAACCCATTTTAGGGGCCAGCATGGTATGCAGTACTGGGGATTGAACCTGGGTCCTTGTGCTTGCTGGGCAGGCACTTAGACTGCTGAGCTATCTCCCTATCCCCTTGCTTCTGCTTCTGAGCTCTCTTTATCTTGAAACTCTTGCATCTCTGATACTTTCTTAATCTTCTTTACCTTCCTGACTTGTTTTTTCTCTCTGTTGATTCTTCTGCATGGCTATGAAATATGACTTCATTCCTGGCTTCTATTTTAGTCATTTTTGCCTGCTATAGTTTCTGACCAACTGGTTCAATATCTCAGGAGCAACCATCACTCTCTGGAAGAGGCTAATACTTCAAAGCTTCCCCTCTGCTCCTTACCTGCATTTGGAACCTTACATACATATGTTCCTGATATATTTCTAGATCAACATATGGGAAACTGAACTGTCATCCACCAACTCAAGACCTTTTACATGTAAACTGTTTAAACTGCTATGAGTCATTGATTTTATCATTAAATATTGTACTCCTAAATCTTAAATCTTATTGTACTCTTAAATCTTTAGGTCAGGCTTGCTAAGAAGGCAGATACTACTAAAAAGAAAGAATAGTCACTCCCGATAATTGCAATGCACATACATTGATTTACCCATAAAATATGTGAGTCAAATTTGAGTAAGTCAAAGTACCACTATTTTAGTTTACAGAAGAATAACAATGTTGCCACAACTCTGCAGCTTAAAATAACACACACTTTTGGGTTAGTTTCTGTGGGCCTGGAGTCTGGAACTGTTTTCCTGGGTCATCTCATAAGGAAGAAATCAAGGTGTTGACAGGGCTTGGGTTTCACCAGAAGCTCCACAGGGGAAGGAGCTGCTCCTAAACTCAAGCCAGTTGTCCACACAGGTCAGTTCGCAGTGCGTTGTGGGCTGGTGGTGGGACCTGAGCATCCCTACTAGCAGCTGCCAGCATTTCTGGCTACAGGAATCACCCATCACGAACTTTACCACTTTCTGCCCTGGTATCCCACAGGTGTAGTCATAGTGCTCCATCACTTTCACCTCACTGCTCCTGTGTACACTGCAGAGGGTATCAGCCAAGGACGTGCACAAGGGCCCACTAGTGTCTCTGGCATAGCACCGTATACATTTTCCCTCCATACAGATATCACAAATATCTTAATGTTTGACTGACATCAGTGTCTCTTCTTATTAAGAAATATGCACGTGTATCAGTGGACCAACTTTGTAAAGAACCCATTCATAAGTTAGAAGCTTGAATTTCCATACTTTTTGTTTCTTTCAAGGTAGCCATACAAAGAAATAGGAAATCGTACAACCTGTAGATTTGCCGTTCATTTTAGCATGGTTATCCCAAGGAGCTTCCTAGAGAGTAATGTAATTACTTCATTTGAATTTCATCCCTTTTCCTCCATCTGCTTTCAGGGGGATGATAAGGGTGAGTAGAAGGAAACTGGATGAATAAACCACTAAAGATGCTCACTATGTCAGATTACAATTGCTATTATTATTCCCTGAAAAATACAGGTTATTCACAATGCTGCTATTTAAAAATGTTACTTCTTTAATATTTCTGCCTCCTGGGGTAAAAATGCAAGGACCCATGGATTTATTTGTGTACACAACAGATCAAGAGCAGGGACTGTGGGCCAGACGTGGAGTTCTGAGGGATCCATGCTACTCCTTTAATAATAGTATCAGTTAGGGACAATTAATCCCTTGATTTTACAAGATGCGAAGACAAAAGAAATAAAAACATATTACATAAATTGCTGAAGTCAAGGGAGGTGGGATCAGGGTATGAAGTGGAGCAGTCGGCCTACACTGTGCTCTGTCCTGAAATCACCTGGTGGCAATGTGACGGAAGCCACAAGTGCGGCTACATCACTTAGTAGCCATATTCAAAGATTAACACAATCAGGCAAAATTAATTTTAATAACACACTAACTTAAATCCAAAATGTCAAAAATATTATTTCAACACAATGGATCTTCCAATTATTGAGATTCTGACATTTAAAATATACTACAGCTTCTAAACCTGGTGCGTTCTTTACAGTCTTGGTGCTTTTCAACTCAGATGGGGATACTGTGTGAATAGCCACTAGTGGCTGTTGTCAGTGGGAGACAGCAGCAGAGCCTCCTGGCTGCACTGTGCTGTCAGCAACAAAGCCCCAGACGCAGGGTTTAATTTATTTCCTTAATATGAGAGGATGCTTGATTTGTTCATCCAACCTGAAACCTGAAAGCATGGGAATTGGACAAACAAGACTACTGAATTATTTCATGAGATTTTAACTCCCTAAAGGTAGGTTATTTCCACTTTTTTTTCTACTTTGTCCTTTGTGCCAAGGACAATGTCCACAAAGTAGTAAGCACTCAACAGACACTTTGGGGGGTACTGGGAATCCAACTCAGGAATTCTCCCTCAATGGGCAGGTGCTGTGCTGCTGAGCTACATATCTGGCCTTCAGTAGACATTTTTGAAAGGAAATCGTGAAAGATTCTGTATCTGCACCATCTACTGCATGCATTAATTGCTCAACATACTAAGTTGAATTCATCAAATGTTACATATGCTGGAGCCTAGGATGAGTCCTGATAGTCCAGATGACAGACCCACAACTTGCCCTTAAAATGCACAGAAGAGAGACAGATATCGGAACAATACGGTGTGGGTGTGGAAGAGAACTCGGACAACCTTGGGAGAGATTAATCAACTTTGAGGAGGATTTTTTGTGGGGGCTGGCTCAGGCTGCCTTAAGGGTGGGTCTGGAAAGACATGGGGAGCTGGGGACCAAACTGTGGTTCCCTGTGCCTGACTGGGTTTGCTCCAGCAGGTGTTTAAACAACTGAGCTAACCTGCAAGCCCTTGATTAATCAACTTTGGAGGGAGGGAAGGGGAAGGAAGTGTGAATGGCAGGAGGCCACATCGTGAAGAGCAAAGATGACAAAATGGGGCATGGTCATTTCCAAGCAGGCCACCCTTTTTCATGTGCTATTCTATGCACACTGTGTCTCTCACCCTTAGATCCGTAGCTGTAGAGTCACCCGTGTGATTTAGGTAAAATGTCATAGAAACTACAAGCAAAATAACTTTAAAATCTAGGTAATGTAGTGGAACCGATGTGCTGCATTTATTGTTATGACATTGGGCAAAAAACACCCCTACTGAATTAGATATATTAAGGACTTGATGTTGACACTGTTGGTATGGTACCAATAATCACAAACTTCACCTTGTCATAAAAGCCACCTTTCCAAAAGCATAATTTTGGCATGGCACCCTGTAATGAGTACTGCTACAATGCATCACATCACATTAAAAATCAATGAAGGGTGAAAATACAAGTGCAGTATTCAAAACATTTTAGATTAGGATAAAACTGTCGACCTTTCCATTCTATTCCTCAGTAGAGAAACTACGAAGCTCAGTAAAATGTGAGTCTGACTGTGCCCTGGGCGTGCTGAAGCCCCACAGGGCAAATGGTTGAGCACAGCCCAGGGGTCCTTCCAGCCACGTGCTTCCAGATTGTCCCATCAGGCTTCATTCTCCTCCAATAAATCACAGGTTGAAAAGGTCGCCACTTTTCACCCTGAACCCCGAGCTGAGCCCCACAACATATGGTTAATCTTCTGGAAAGCAGCAGCAGTTCTGACGCGCACAATCACGCCAGAATCACCAATAAATGGCTTCAACAGATTTATGAATAACCTCTATGGGTAAACTCATCAATCAAATTTAAATGCTTGAATAATGCAATAATGCCATTTATTAGACAAACATAAAGAGAAAGGCTGCATTTTATTGTTGCCAAGAGTAACACAGTGTGGTAGAGACCATGAGGGACCCTCCAGACAGGGATAAAAAGATCTAATGTCCCATTAAAGCAGAAGGGAGCAGCACCAGGAGAAAACCTGGAGGCCCAATTAAAATTCCAAGTCGACTAAAACACACAAGTTGTAGATCTGCCACTCACAAGGAAAAAGCATTTTTCTTCCCAGGGGGAAAATATAAGATTCTTATTTTGTTAATAAGAATCTCAATTTTTGTTAATAAGAACCTCTTCTTGAATATATCACAATTGGGACTTTGCTGAATCTTTGTCCTTTCCTAATAGTGATAAAGGAAAAAGTCTCACTTTGCTTTTAACTTCTCCTCTCTAAAATTTTGAGAACCAGTGCTACTCTATTTTTCTTCCCCTGCCCATCACCTTATTATGCTCCAACCTGGCACTATGTAGAGTAGCAAGAAACTAAAAGCATATAAATATAGCCAGCAGCAAGGAAATAATATGTTCCTAAAATGTCTTTTGTATACTTCTTCAAATATTTTTACAGAATTTTTAATAACATTATAAAAATATCATGTTAAAAAAGACCAAAGCCCAGGGATACAGCTCAGAGGCAGAGTACCTGCCTGGCAAGCTGGAGGTCCTGAGTTCAATTCCCAATACAAAGAAAGAAACAAAGAGAGGCCAAAGTGACATATAAAATTATATATTAGATATTACTTAAAGGTATTAACATACACTCATTGAAAAATGAATATTTGGAATATATGATAGGCATAAACTATTCATTTATAGTATAAAATCTTTTGAAAACACTGTTGAGGGCTGGGGATATAGCTCAGTGGCACAGTGCTTGCCTGGCAAGTGCAAAGTCCTGAGTTTGATCCCCAGTATCCCACCCCCTCAAAACAAAACTTCAATTTTGAACAAGATGAAAAATCCCAAGTTGGAAATAGAAAGTGTGCAAAAGAAATAAAATAACTAATAAATATATGAAAAGATGTTTGACTTCATCAACAATGAAAAACTGCTACTGGGCTAAATAATACATTTTTTCCAAGTAAATTAGGAAATAATAATACTGATACAGGTTTGGAGAAGTTACTTTTCTTATGTATTGCTAGTGAACACATAAAGTCCCACAACCTTTCTTCTGTCAGTCCTAAAGCAAATATCAAAATCAATCCAGTAATTCCTTTTGTAGAAAATCTATCTTAAAGACCTATTAGATTAAATTACATATAAAAATACATGTACAAAAATTTCACTGAAACATTGTTTTGGTGAATGAAAAACCAGAAATAAAATGCATACTAAAAAAGGTAAGGGGTTACTTATGCAATATTCTATAGCACCATCCATTAATTGAAAGGGATTATTTATAGTCATTAAAAAGAATATTTTTCTGCATTTCCTAGTATGGAAAGATCTCCCTGAAATTCAGTTGAATAAAAAACAGGGCATGATATAGAGAATGATCCTTTCCATAAATTACAAGATAACTGTGTTAGGTATGAATAAAAAGATGAATGAGTATTCACTGATAATATTAACTATAGTTGCCTCTGGGTGCTGGAATGCCTTTATTTTGATATTGCATCAATTTTCAAAATATGTGCTTTAATTTTAGAAGAAGAGATTTCTGTGCAAAGAGACAAGTGATTTATCAGTTGATAGTGAGATAACACTTTTAAAGCTTTCAAGTATTGCTTTACTTTCATAACACAACAATGATAATATAAGAGAGCAAGATGACGGCATTGCTGGCGCCAGCTCCCTGATGCTATGTGGCAGATCCACCTGCTCAGTCTCCACGAACCTCTGAGTGGGCTCTCCTGAGCTGCAAGCACCTTCCTAGGCCAGTCTCGGTGTTGTTGCAGTATTGATTACATTGGTCCGACTAGGTCCCAGCCATCCTTCTATGGAGTTTTATCACTTATTATTTTTTTTAATTGTTGTGTTTAAAGTTGACGAATGAGAAATAAGCAAAGGTTTTGAAATGGCAATGTGTGTAGTTCAAGAATAGAAGAATTTCCCATTTATTATCAGAACTCCTGAAAAATTGGAGTCTCGGTTTATATTTATAGATTTGCATTTAAAAACACATCACTAATGAAGAACTGTATCATGTGGGACACACACATCCCTTTAACTGCTTTTCTTCCTCAGGTAGCATATATTTGCCTTGAGTGATTATAGCTAATGATGCTGGTATAAAACTTCTGAATGCATTTCTAAGAGAGGCTCAGAAATGTGAAAATTTAAAGCCAACATCAGACTGCTCTTATGTGGAATTAATTTGCGAACAGTATTGACCGGCAGCAGAGAAACAGACTCTGTTCTGCCGTCTTTCATTCTGTAATCTTCAAGAATGAGTTACTCTGATGGCAGACATAAAATATGCATTTTGGTTTTGAATTAGCAAATACAAATAGATTGCTGGAACCTTCAAGGGAAGGAGAATTCCTTTTTTAAGTTTCAAAAAAGTAAATGAAGTGTATAATCACTACTCCCTGGTTTGTACTGATCAGAAAGTGTTCACCCTACCTTTAATGTTTCTTGACCCCTCTTGGTGCCTTTAGCTGAGATCATCCTTGGCCTAAGATTTTGGATGTTTGAGCTCATAGAACTTTAGATGTTCTGCCACTATTATGCCTGAGGTAGGGTTCAGAGGAACTTGACTGTGTGTATGAAATTTTGTGAGGAAGATTCAATCTATGTCTGAATCTGCCCATCAGTGAAGTTGCCGCTGGATAGAAAAGAAGACATGCAAAATTCTGGTTATGAACCTCTCAGGGAAAAGATGATGTGTTAAATGCTTTGCTATTTGCATAATGTCCAATAGATATCAGACACAGAGCGTGATCTCATTAATGTGTGCATTGATCCAACCACTCAGCAAACAGTTGCTTCAACAGAAGCAACTGTGGTTGATTTACCAAGAGGCATGACATATACCTGCCTTCAAAACACATGATATGAATGTTCCAAACAGAAATACGGTCTCTAGATACCTAAGTCCTAAACTGTCCCTGCAATGGTCTGCTTTGAGCTACTTCCACTTGAAATTGCAATGCAAAGATTTAGTGGAGGGCAGGAAGCCAAACTCCCCAGACAGTTTCTAGTTTAGGGGCTTTGGAGATTAGAAAAAAATACTCCTTTGTCTAGAAGAAAAGGTCCTTAATTCAGGTCTGAGCTTATGTGATACATCCACACATCCACTCCCACCCCACCCACACATAAATTAAGACAACCCAGGAGTAATCTATCTCTCCCGCTCTTTGGTATCACAGCAGGCCTGATTTCCCCCCACTTGGCTCTAATGCTCATTTTAGTACCATCATGCTGTGTTTATTTGACCATGTTTTCACTAGGATTTTCATTTGATGCATTCACAAAAGCCCTGGAGTGCAACATGCAGTAACTTTTCTTTGAAATGGGGCAATATTTTTAAAGAGTTGAAATGGATTCACTATAGTTTCTGTGAAAATCTGTATGGTATTTATTAGATGTTAGGGGACACAATTTTGGATTGTGTATTTCCAAAACATGCCCACTGCATATGTCTAATGTTTGCCACACATTCATGAGATCTGACCTCTGTGGGGTTGGCAACCAAACTAGGCAACCCTTTCATTCATCTCCGCTGGGTGGGGGCCACCTGCCACACGGCTTACTCCAGATTTCAATCTGTGGCTTTTATGTCTCTAGTCTCTTCTGATCTGCCACTCTTTTAGTGTTGTTTCTTTTTCATTATGTCATATAATTTAAGTTTTTATAATAATCTTTTTTTCTTGAAATAACTATAGATTCATGTGCAACATGAGTAACAGAGATGGAGTGCCTCTTGCCAGCATTCCCCAATGGTAGCAGCTTGCAAGTGTAGTACCGTGCCACAACCATGTTGTGGACATCGGTATGATGAAGATGCAAAGCCACCTTTGCCACCAGGATCCCCCACTAGGTTCGCACCCCTGCCTTGTGGATGTCCAAGTGCTCCAGCACTGTTTGTTGAACATGCTGTCTTTTCTTTATTGAAAAATGTCAGCCTCTGTCTTAGTTATTGTCAACATCACTGAGAAAACAATGCCTGCCACTTACTGTGAAAGGGAGAGAGGCTTATTCAGTTCAGTCTGTAGAGCTTTCAGTTCATAAAGGGCTGGGTCCAAGGCAGGGTGGCACTGCAGAGGGGAGAGTTTGTGGCAGGTAAAAGGTAGCAAAGCGGCCAAGGAGGACCACAGTGTTTTCTGTCCCTTATATGTTATCCAGGCTACTTAGGGCAGGTAGCACTCACCCTTAATCCTAGCATTGTACCATGAATGGCTTCCAACATTACACACTCTGGATCCAGCCACCTCTGAAGAAAGCCTCACCTGGGACTGCATGAAGCTTTGGGAGGACATCTCGACACAAACTGTAACAGCGTCTTTGCTGGGGATCGAAGGTGGACATATTTGTGTGGGTCTATTTCTGGGTTCTCTGTTGTACTCCACTGATTTGTATGTTCCCTCTGACAAAATCATACAGCCATACTGGCATCTGTAGTAGCTATATTAAGCTGGGCAGTTATTCCATTTTATTCTTTTTAAAGATTGTTTTAGATGAAAGTCTAGAGCTCATACATTTTTCTTTAAAGTTTGAAATGGGCACCTAGATGGCTACACAAGTTCACTCCATTTTGATAGAAATTGTATTAAATCAATGGGCTAACTTGGGAAAAATTGACATTTTACTATGCTGACTCTTTAAGTGCATTAATAGAAATGCTTTTCTGTTTATTTAGTTCTTTTTAACTTTCTTTGATCATATCTTTTTTAAATGTATTTGAGTACAGGGTCTACAGGGTCTCACTTTGTAAATTGGACTCGTAGTGATTCCCTTATTTTCAGCCTCCCAAGTGCTGGGGTTACAGGCACACATCACCATGCCCAGTCTCAATTGCTGGCACAGTGGGGATCGAACCCCGGCTGCTGCGCTTTGCTTAGGCAGGCGCTTTAGTCTGCTGAACTATCTGGCCAGCCTGCCAACCTTGATCATGTCTTGCGGCTTTAGTACACAGATTCAGTATGTGTTTTTGTTACATTTACATCCCAGTATCAATTTACTTCAAAGTAATTGTAAATAGTTTTAAGTTTTCAATTTGAATTTCCATATGATCATTGTGAATAAAGAGAAATGCAATTGTCTTGTATATGGTGATCTTTCAATATTTTGGACCATTTAACTTTACCTATTTTCAGCACTAGAAGTCTTTTTATTTAAACAGAGCCTTTAGGATTTCCTACATAGACAGTTTAGTTTTTTTCTTATCAGTACCTGTGCGCTTTTAGTTCCTTTTTCTTACCTTGTTTTCTGGGCTGGCACTTTCAACACCATGCTTAGTAAGTGTGGTACCAAACATATTTTCCATGTTACTGATCTTAAAAAGGAAGCAGCCAGTATTTTTCTGTAAGAATGATGGTAGCTTTATTTTGTTGTGTTTTTGTAATATTCTTATCTAGTTGAGAGCTTTTATCCCAAATGGGCATTAGAACTTATCAAATGCTTTTCTCTATAAATTGATATGATATTTTCCCCTCTACTAGCCTGTTAATATGGTAACTGCTGGACTTTCAATTGGCAAATTAGTTTACACACCTCAAACTTTTGAACTGCAAATTCAATCTCATAAATAGTTACAAGACTACCGAGGTGGAGACTTAGTACTTGATGATTTTTAAAGAATCGGTCTATTTCCTCCTCATTGTCAAGTTCACAAGGGTAAACTTGCTCAGAACCCCCTATTATTATCCTTTACATGGATGCAAAATTTGCAGCAATATCCATATGTTGTTCTTGATATTGATGATTTGTGTTCTCTCTCTCTTTGTATCTTCATCAGTCTTGCTAGAAGTTCATCGATTTTATTGACTTCAGTTGAAGAACCAGCTTTTCGTCTCATTGATTTTCTCGCTTTATATTTTTCTCTTCTCTATATTGAAGACCATGTCCACAAGATAGGAAAAGAAAAGCTCTTTTTTGCTCATTTGCTTTCTTGGTTTCTTGTACTATTCTTTTTTCATCCTTTCTGCATTAGAGGACAGCTCCCTTTTCCTCCCTTTAAAAGCTAAACATTCCCTTACCAATTCTGTTTTAGTTCTCCCACCCCCCCATGCCGCAACTGTGTCATGTTTTGAATTGCTTTATTTTTCATCTTTAGTCATTATTTAGCTGATAAGTTTGCTCCTGCATTTCACCACAAATAAGTTTCTCCCAGCATAACACTCACTAAACTATTGCTATATCTTTTCTTTAACTATCAAACTTACAACAAGGTTGTCTATACTGTCTACCACTGGCATTTTACTCTTCATTGACTTCTGTCTACTCTCATGACTTTGCCCGAAACACAACTCAGTTTGCCTCAGATTTTGTTCATCAGCTTCTACTTCTGATACTGTCCACAAAATAGTGGTTCATTATGCTCCCACTGACTTGACTTCTTTGTTTTTCTTTTCAACTCTCCTGTTCTTTTCTGTAACTTCTGCTCACAGCATGCTTGTTGCCTGTTTCTTATCTTAAACACCATTTATAGTCATGTTTCCACATGAGACTATTTGATTGGGTGGTCATCCACTATCAGTAAAAATGGCTGATTGGCTACACCTACTTGTGGCAATAGCCTATTGGCTACCTCTGGGAACAGCTGCCTTTCCCTCATCCAGCTGTGACCAGTCCAGAAAGGTCATGTGGTACTTAGCATGGTGACTATGCAAACGAATCTTGTCAGCAGGAAGGTGCTTCTACAGTGCACACACTGTGAGCCACAGTGCAAAACTCCCGATCGAGTATACTTCTGGTGTGCTTTAGGTTTTGGACATATTTAGTAAAAGAGTTAGGTAGATTATTGAATGATAAGCAATACATTGAAACTGGCAAGCTTTAAAAAAGATGAGATATTAATAATTTTAGGTTTCAATTTCTTCACCATATCTTTTTCACACATAGCTGAAATTCATCAAAGACTACTAGTCATGTGACTTTTCTTCTACAATGTCAAAAAATGAGATCAGTTCATGGAAATTGATGAAATTTATAGTAAGTTTATTTCACTCAACCACAGCATGACATCCCCAAGTTATTTTGAGACAGAGTCTTGGGAAATTGCCCAGGTTAGTTTTGAACTTGTGATCCTTCCGCTTCAACCTCCCTTGGAGCTGAAATTACAACATTGTGTCCCTGTGTCTAGCAGTAGCTGAATTAAAAAAAATGTTTTTGAATCTTTTATTTATTTATTGGGTACAGGGTGTTGCTATGCAGCTCAGACTCATGGTGATCCTCCTGTTTCAGCCTTCCCAGGACTGGGATTACAGGCATGCGCCACCATGCCCTGTTTTGGTGGCTGGCATTGTGCGCCCTGGTTCCAGGGCCTGCACAGCATAGGATTGAACTAGGGATCGAACCCAGGTCTTTGCACTTGCCAGGCAGGGGCTTAGATCATCGAGCTATCTCCCTAGTCCAGTAGCTGAAGTTTAAATTTCTAACTTTTCTCTCTCTCTCTCTCTCTCTCTCTCTCTCTCTCTCTCTCTCTCTCTCTCT
>NDGN011507444.1:17938-34863 GCA_002564285.1 Tympanoctomys barrerae
TCTCTCTCTCTCTCTCTCTCTCTCTCTCTCTCTCTCTCTCTCTCTCTGTCTCTCTCTCTTCCTGTGGCAGACAAGATTAAATATTCACTGGAGTTTTGTCAGCCCAGAGCTGACTCAAGATACTGTTCTAAGATACTTGACTCTCTGTTCCTGGAAGTGAATGACATGCATATACATCCCCCCTCCTTTTTTTTTTGCCTAATTTACATGTAAAATAAAGTCATCACCAGAGAGATGAATAGAGCATGTCAAAACGTGATAAAGGACATTACTTCTCACTGCCTTGGCTTTCCTCAAATGTTTCCATCCTCAAGCTTCAGCACAGCTTTCCCTCTAGTTGAACACCATACTTATGGCTTTTCTTTAGTGTTCATTAGCAGTCCTCTGTGACCTGCCTGTGGCACTTCCCCATGATGCTGCGCACAGTGCCCGCCCTGCCAATTCACTCCAGAACACAATTTCACTCTCACCCCACCTTCACCCCCTTGATTGCCAAGTTACTATAGGGCAAAGGTATCCTGAGTTTGCCAAGATTATCATGAAGAAAGGTCAGAAGTTTATTTTTAAAAAAAAGTAACTATGAACTCTTGGCTTCATTTTGGGAATTGAGCTTAGCTCAGCCCACATTTACTCAGCATTTCTAATCTCCACACACTGGAGTCATTATGAGGAATTAATATGGATTCTACTGTCAAAGGCCCTCAGCCCAGGGGATGAGACAGTTGAGTGTGTGCTCAGTGTAGCAGCCACTGGTAAGTTTCCTCTGGGTGACAGAAGAAGAAGAGACCTAGAGATGAGAGGGAAACTGAATTTCAGAAAAAACTCTGGAGACATGATGCCTGCACCATCTTGTGAAGAAACACTGGCAAGTCACTAAGGGAAGAGGGTATGGATTCGAGGGACATGGGGAGGGGGACCCCAGGAGTAAGAGAAGTGTGAACAACAGCACATTCAGTCATGCCAGTGAAAGACTGCAAGCTGCCTACTGCTTCTGGAGACCAGTATGGCTGGGGCAGTAGAGCTAGAGATGAGAGGGCAGGAGCCAGGTGCCCAAGTCCTGGCAAGCATTTTCATGCCATCCTCTGGTTACTGAGGGAGTCTGGGAGCTGTGCAAGCTGACAGAGCTGTGGGCATGTTGGTTTCTCAGAGCAATCACTCAGTCAACTGCATAGGATGGTGAACTTGAAGGAGTAAAATCAGAGGCAGTGGTCTTTCTGTACACAAAATTATAGAGAATATATGAAAGCCTGAGAGCCAGGACCTTGGTAAAAGGAGCACTCAGGTGCTTCCCAAGATGAAAAGGTACGACTTTGATGCTGTATTAAAGTATCCTGATGAGAGTGCAGTGAACCTATGTCAGTGGAGAAGAAAACAGGAAGTGGGTGAAATAAGTCCTTATAGTCCTTCAGTTAGAGAGTCAGCCTGTCTTTCATAAATACTTTTCACTTAGCAGAGTTCTTCTGCTGCTCACGGAGAGCATCCACAGTGCTAAAATTTGGCAAGTACGAAAGCAGAGCGAAGGAGGAAGAGTGTCTGTGCCCTGCTTGGGGGCCCGTTCTTTGTTCTTCTGACTTTCCAACAGTGGTTGGGGAAAAAAGACCCACACACAAGAAGCATTTGGCCTAAATCTCTTCTCAGTCATAACACAGGCTGGAAAATAGATTTCAAGCCCATCATCAGCTTGCCTGTCTTCTATGTCTGTTTTCTAGAAAGATGCTAATTTCTACCCAACTGAGTAGCTGTCCTTAAAAACAAATTTTTGTATGTTGTATAGTATGATGGTTAATTCATGTGTCTGCGGAGGGGGCAAAAAGGAAACTGATATTTGGTCATATGTTAAGGCACGTGTACCTGTGAAGGTCTCGGGTGAGATTAACAGCTGTGATGGTGAATTGCACTGTGAATGTAAATAAGAAACACTCAGCTGATTGGGTTAGCACAGCTTGGGTCTGTAAGGTGTGGATGGTATCAACCAAAAGGCTTCTACCCTGGAGGGAATACAGTGGGAAAGAGGAAGCCTTGCTTTGCTCCAGTCTTTGCCATTGCCTTCCAACATCCACCTCCAGGCTTGCAGTGCAGAACCTTCATACTCACCACACAGTCTCACACAGGGCCCTGTGGTGGGCTCCAGGCCTTTGGCCGGAGCCATTTTGTATTCTCCCTCACCTGACTCTGTGGGCTGCCATTGTAGGCCTACCTTGTAAATCCTTTACATATCATACACGAAATCTGTTCCCCTAGAAAACCCCCAATGATACACCATTTGAGCCAACAAACTGACACAGCAGATGACCCTTCCCAATGTGGGTTGATGGCTGGTGCTCCACTGAAGATGTGAATGCAGTGAATGTAGTAAGAAGGAACTTCTGCCTTTGGCCTAAACCAGAGGAACCGCCAGGTTTCTGATGAGCATCTACATTGCTGGCCTGCCTGGGGCTCAAGCTCACCAAGAGCAGACAGTGAGACACCTCAGAGTTTGCTGTCATAGAAGGCCACCCTTACCATGAATCATTCAGTTTCCAGTGGGTACTAAAACCCTGATGTGCCAGGAAACTTCCTTCAACTGAAAAATAAAACTCAGACTGCAATCCCAACTGGAAGAGAACAGTTCTTGACCATGAAAATCTGTAGTTCCAGTCCCTGCAACTAATGTATAGTAGTTGAATAGGGCATTCAGTTGCTTTTTTTCTTTTAAGTAGAATAAAAGAGACATCAAGAAGACACAGAGTTTCTTTGGTAGCACATGACTGTTTTCAAATGCTGAACGAGGGATGAATTGTTAGAGACAGAGTGGCGCAGCTCTGAACATCTGTGTGGGGCCGGCTCAGTCCTGTCCCTTCTTGATGTGCTGTCCGTCCCAGCTACCCCCCTGCAAGCTCTATGTCTCAGAGATGCTTTGGGCCCAGGAGAAGAACGCTTTCCGTCGAAATCTGAATTGTCTTTCTGTCTCAAAGGTAAAAGACACTTGTCTCCTCCACACCCTGAGTGCAGCAGGGATGGGTGGCATCCTATTCTACACAAGCGCTTCTGTGGGTTGACTTTTGTTTCTATGCAGATCACTACATCAATCTTGCCTTCAATTTGGTAGAAGTACGTTCATGTCCCACGTTCTCAAAAGCACCGGATGATTGTTATTATCATCAGGGAAGTCTCATAAACGTGCTGGAAATCTTAACAGAGATACACACCAGCAAGCACCTAGGGTCCTCTGCCAGTGACAGCCGTTCTTTAATTAAAGATGAATGGAGCACCTTAGACTGTGCTGTTGGTGCACATGGAATTCTCTGGTACAAGGATTAGCTTGATTAGGGCCTGGTTTGAGCCAGCTAGGATTCTACTGGGCACTGACCTTTGTCTAATTTTTTTTTTTTTTTTGGCCTTGGCATTTCTTTAAATACATTATTTACCTACTGTGTAGTCAGACAAATGGATTTTATAGGAACAGGATTTTGAAAAACAGATAAATCATCACTACCTAGATACCTGTATGTTTATGTGTTTCAACATAAACATCTATAACTTTATAAGTGTAGACATCAATATTGCTAATACCCAATTTATGATATTAATAAATGTTCTTTCAAACTTTCACTTTTAACAACCCACTATAAAAGTATAATTAAGAACAGATGATCTTTAGTGTTTCATGTTTTAAAGTTAATATTGGAATTTTAAGAGTATTTTAGCAGGGATCAAGCTGGTTATTTAAAATTAAGATTTCCAAAGCTTTAAGTTATAGAAATAGGCCCCCAAATAAAATCTCGTATCTATATATAAGTAAAATAGTTTGGTTGAGTTCTTCGAGCAGTCAATTTAGACAGCTAAAATTATCCTGTAATTACTACATTTATATAACTCTTATTTTTTTAAAGGTTAGAAAAAAATTATACATTTCTAACCAGCACAATTGTGACACTGCATATCACCACCCGCATGATCTAATTCCATGATTGCATGTATTTACACAAATTATATAATAAGAAGCAATTACAATAATTACAGAGGACTAGGCAACAATTGAAAAAATTACAAATGTCTACCAAGATAATACTAAATGATATAAAAATCATCAGACAAACAATCCCAGAGTAGAGAATGTTTTAAAAGGAACCCAACCATAACATAGTAAACAATCCAGAAAGACCCTTGAATGATCTTTTACTGGGAAACAGAAGGCCTAAGGAGCTCTTTTTCTTTCAAATTTTCCTCCTGATCCTAGAATGTGAATGTTTAACAACTCAGCTGTCCTAAACATATTAGGACAAGAGCACCTTTTCCCGTGGTGATTTCTTATTATTTCAAAGAAAAGAGAAAGGAAAATTGCTAGGATAATAAAACACAAGCACTTGTGCAGAATTTTAATTAGGGCAGAGCAGGATTTGGTATGATTTTCTCGTCCTGTTTCCTATAAGCTGTGTTCCAGTGCACCTCCCACTTTCAAGGATTATGGGCTGAGAGCGTTGCTTGTAGAACTTACTTTCCTTCTAGGAACAAATGTTCATAGGACAAGTTGTGTGACATCTGAGCTCTCCATAAATTGTGGCATAGTGTATTTTATTTATGTCCCAATTTCTTTCTTCTTTTTGTATTTCAGATGGGTATCATTATATAAAGTTTGCTTCTTTTATTTATTTATTTTTTTGCAATTATTTTGTTAATTTGAGGCCATAAGTTGCTAATCACCAATCTGACATACTGGAAAGGAACTCAGATTTTGGTCCATTTGATTGTATCCATAGTTCTGACACACTGTGCTGATTTTTATACAATTCTTTAGGACAACCTTACAAACTGAACTTTTCTGACAACAGAATCCCATTTTGCAGATGTAGAAACTCAGAGATTGTAAGCACAAAGCATTATCAGGATACAAAGTAGCTGAGCCATCATGCAAATTGGCCTATTTTAAGCATTTATAGAAAGATTTCCTCTCAACTCTGCACTAGAGTTGAGGTTGTGAGGGTACAGCATAGACATGACTGCTCAAAGCCTTCTTGCTTGATGTTTTACAAGGACAATTCAATATAAGATGGAAAGTGTAGAGAGACCTGAGGAGTCTAAGTATGAAGACAAAGCTGTTTTCAATACTTTCTCAAGGCAGCATTAGCTGTTTTTTTTATTTATTTTATTTTACCAAACAGTACCATAGCTTTAATAAACACTATATAGCGATGGTCTATAGTACAGGATAAAGCACATTCTTAAAGAAATAAAATTAACAATTAATTTCAGAAAATAAAATTTCCATTTCTTAGTGCACTAATGAATTGTGTAGAATTGTAAATTTGTTGATTCACTGATTGCATGGTTAAAAGGGTCACCTATTCGTTCCCTCAGGAACAGATAAGCATTAAGTACGTGCACAGGGTTAGGTGCTACAGAAGACTTTGAAGATGCAAGAATGAACAAGGAAGAGGAGCACCATGCAAACTTTGGGTTCAGGGCCCTCAATGTGTGGCTATGGGGACCACTGGGGGCTACATGAAGGGAGATCAAAGGCAAGAGTAGATCTCCGACCCAGATGTCCTAGAGGAAGAGCAGTGTATGCAGGTGTTATGCCAAACAGTGTATGCAGAGTAGCCAAGCATAGGGGAGGGGTGAAATTGCAGTCTGGGGCCACTTGCTGTGGGACCCTCAAGGGGAAAGAGCATGCTATGGCCAGAACAACTGCATGTCCCTCCTCAATGCCTTTGTTGACACTTAATTACTACATGAGGATGTTATGATGTGGTGCTTCTGCAAAGTGACTGGATAACTGTCATTCCCAAAGCAGCTCAGGAGAAACCCTATGAGCTTTCTCCCCTGAAAGGTTACATTGAAAATGACCACTGTCCATAGGGTAGTGGACTCTTATTAGACATTGAACCTGCCAGTTCCTTGATCTTGGACTGTCCAGGCTCTAGAACTGTCAGAAATAAACTTGTTGTTATAACTTATTCTGTTTGTGGTATTTTCCTTATATCAACTGACCACGGCTTGAATATGGCCTGTCTCCTCAAAATTCATGGGAGTTTAAGCCCCATGAGAGTATTAAGAGAATGGAAACATGATGTTTGGGGGTGGGGCCTTTGAGAGGTGACTGGGGTTGGGAAAGCTTCTCAGGACTAAGCCCTGGTGACTGGACACTGGTGGCTTTAGAAGAGGAAGGAATGAGACCACAACACAGGATCTGTTCTCTGTCTCATGCTTTGCAATTGTTTCCATCACCTTGGCACTGCGCCTGATACAGGCCCTTGACCTTAGACCTGCAGAACATTGAGCCAAAATAAATCCATTTTCTTTAAAACTCAACCAAGTCTGTGGTGTTATGCTATTATCAACACAGAATGGACTAAAACACAGATCAGATGGACCAAGAGAAAGCATGGCAAAAAGAACTCAGGAGAAATCCAGTCTGCTTGGAGCAATGGGTGGGAAGGAGGAAGAGCAGGAGCTAAGCAGCACAAACAGAAAGAAAATCTCCTGCATTAAGAGGGTTTGGGTTAATTGTGCATTTGGGAAATAAACCCTTTCAGATTTCCTGCAGGTGATCCTGCCTGCTGGAAATAGCTCTTGTGCTCACCGGAACAGAAATGCAGTGGAATGCACTGAATTAATGCTTTAACTCTCATGGTTAATGAAAATATAGACAATCTATGAAGTGGGGAGTTGGGATGATCTCAGAGCTGAGGTAAGCTAAAGCTACAGCTGGAGCAAAACAGAAGCAGACTAGTGCAAGCATTTGTGCCCATGGTCCTGAATATGGGACCTCTCTCCTCAAGTGGAATGAAAAGAGCTAATTTCAGGTAAAATAAGTCCACAGTAGCGAGATGCAGCAGTGAATTTTCCTCTGATGGGGGCCAAAATACCTAATACCCATAACTTAAAAGAGGGGAGGTTTCAAGTCTTCAGTCCATGCTTGGCTGGT
Source organism: Tympanoctomys barrerae (assembly GCA_002564285.1). Lineage (NCBI taxonomy): Eukaryota > Metazoa > Chordata > Mammalia > Rodentia > Octodontidae > Tympanoctomys > Tympanoctomys barrerae. Next base: position 24,846 of record NDGN011507444.1, read on the forward strand.
TCCATGGCAGAAATGTCATAGCTGAAGGGAACAGTGGAACACAGGTGCTAATATATGGTGGCCAAGGAACAGCACCAGCGGGTAAGATAAGGCCGCGCCCATGATCCACCCAGAAGCACCCAGATAGGTGTTTTACTAATACCCTATACAGCTCTGAAGCTAGCCCAATGCACAGGCTTAACTGCCACATTCCACCCCTTGTCAACATGGCAACAAAACATATCTCCCGAACTATGCTTGACTTCCAATCAAACACAAGGTCATAATTTCTCCTAGCACGAAAACCAGACAATCCTCACTGAATGACTGAACTGTGACTAGGCTGTTAAAGGTACTCATCTCTAAATGAGGAGCTGTAAATAGTAAGAACATTACAATATTCAGAACGAAGAAATGGTCAAAGGAAGTTCCAACTTGGTGACTTTGCTTTTATTTGCAAAACTGTTACATGCAGCTTTATCATATACTGTAAACAAAACCTAAAACTACAGTACTGTAGAGTGTATTCAGCAAAATTGTAGTATTATATAAACAAGGTACCTTGTACCAAAGAAAGACATTGAGACTCTATAAAAAAGATGTACGGAACTTTACAGAAAAAAAAAAACAGATGAATTTTAAGTCCATGTCAGGGGTTTTAAGTCTGACTAGTTTATCTGAGTCATAAGTCTTAAAAGGTAGGTCTTACATGAGGAATACCTGTATCCTGTGTACAATCAAAAGTGCACTGATGCCTTTCCCAAACTCTCAAAACTTATAGCACTGCTCTCTTTTGAGATTCAAGGAAAATTCTTAGCTATGAACCCATGAAAATTAAAAAAGCAAGTTACAGGGCCTGGGGAGATAGCTCAGTAGAATAAGCATTTGCCTGGCAAGCACAAGGTCCTGAGTTCAATCCCTGGTACCATCAAAAATAAATAAATAAATAAATAAATAAATAAAATTTTTTAAAACCCAAGTTACATAATCCCAATACACAATAGGGCAGGGTAAAAATATCCATTCCAAAAGGGAAGGATATGAGGAGAGAAATGAATAGGATCAAAAGGACCAAAACCCAGGAAAGCAAACATTACGAAGTTCAGTATATAACGCCCAGGAAACATGGTGGTGAGAAGATACGTGCTTGGGCTGTGCTACCCCTGTGGCCTTGCTGACTGCAGTCTCCGTGGGCTCTCTTGGCCTGACCCCGCTCACTCCCTGTGGCTTTCTCCTGCACCCTCCATAGGTCTCCACTGCACCTTGGGCTTCATTCTCACAGCTTCACATGCACACTTTTCAGGGGCATTCTGCCTGGCCTCCTAGGCCTCCCTTTGGAATCTGGGTATAGGTCACCATAACCCCACAACTCCTGCACTCTATATACCTGAATAACCAGCATCAGGTGATGTTGCAGTCTGCAACCAGCTCAGTCAAGAGTCAGGCCACCCGGCCCGTGGCTGCAGCAGCCTCTGAGAGCCCTGATAGCTGACTGCAGTGAAATGAATCCCAAGAAAACAATCCCCTAGGGTATCTTCTTGAGCAGGAGGCATAGGGACTCTCTTCTGAAATAGAAGGTTTATACTTTTTCACCCTTGATCCTGCGATGGGTGCCATCTCACTGATTCTTGAGGTTACCTTGAACTATCTTTCTTCTTGTCTCAATTCAAAACATTTTGCATCTTCTAAATGGTATTAATCTTTTCAGCAGCCACATCTGCTTTGTCCACAACTTTACACATTGGATCCTACATGCCCAGCTAAAAGTTTTATTCTAAAACAGCAGAAACCCAATAAATGGGTCTAGATAGTATCTTAATTACTTTTCTCATTGCCTGGACAAAATGCCTGGCACAAGTTAAGGGAGAAAAGGTTTATTCAGTTCAGTTTGTATAAGTTTTAGTCCATAGTCAGCTGGCTTCAAGGCAGGATGGCCTGGCACAGGGGACTCACAAAAGAGAAGCAGCTCATTGCATGGCAGGCAGAAGGTAACGAAGCAGCAAGCAGCAGCTGCAATCCAGTCTTCTTTTTGTCCTTCAGATTCCATCCAGCCTACAGGTCTTTTGATTGGTGCTTTAAACACCCAGGGTACGGCTTTCCTTATCCACACCCAACCTTAATCCCAGCAGCATCCTGCACTCAGCACCTCCCAAAGGTCTCACCTATCAGTACACAGAGGCCTTGTGGGGGACATCTAGACACAAGCCACAACAGGGAGAGAAATAACGTGATAAAAGTTGAGTTTTAGAAAGATCTGCTGGTAGTGGATTAAAGGGCTTAGGGCAGCATGGTCCCAAGAAAATGAGCTAGAGAATGTCGAAGGAGTCAAGTGGAGGAATGACGGTGGCATCTAGATGACCACAGTGAGGATATAGAAAGCGGGTAGCTTCCGAAGGTGACTCTCCTCTGGATGGAAGGTGACTGACCAGGCTCTGTGGCATGAGTCAGCAAAAGCCAAGCATGATACCACATGTATAATTTTGGAAGATGATTGAACAATGATTAATAGAAAATTAAAGCAAGAAAGCCTTGTAGGCCAATTTTGATGGCCAGGAGAAGGTTGAACTGGTGTTTTACTTTGAATATGCTGAATTAGTGTGCCTGTTGCGTACTCAAGGGGATTTACCTAGTAATTAGTGAAATGCATAGATTTGCGGCTCGAAGGAGACCCGGGATGAAGATACATGTAGTCTTCTTGTGTTAATCATGTAAACTGCTAAGCCAAAAGAGACATGTTAAATTTTCAAACACACACCTTACTATGTAAGAGAACTTTCTGTTTATATTCTCTCTTATCAATCAGCAGTGTCTTCTTAAAATTCTTGTCATGTCTGTATTCAACAATCAAAAAATTATGGGAGGAGTACGACATTTAATGATGGTATTCCTCCAGAATTCAACACTCTAAGTGGCATTAATTCTTTTCTCCCATCTTCGACAGACTCTCAAGAATAATTATCTGATCAGGAAGTTTAAAAGTTCAGGTATTATTTTAACTGTCTTGCTCAATTCAAATTCTTCATCTTTTCCAACAGTAGCGAAAGACACCACCACTTTATTTTTCCTGAGGAGAAACAATTTCAGAGAAGTGCTATCCACAAACAATGTGGTGAGAACTCCGAGCAGCTTTATTCTGGAAGGTCTTGGGAAGTCCACCTTGTTCGGGGGAATGTCACTGTTCTTATGACATTCTCCATCTTGCATGGATTGTAACTCTGCTGTCTTACTGCCTGGTAGAAAGTGTCCAGTTTTTTTAATATTGGCTTAAATTTTGTTGTTAGATAACAAATTAAAAATTATTTGTTATTCTTCAACAAAGAAACTGGGAGAGAAAGAGCTCCTTAGGGCTTTACCTTCCCCCAAAGTGATGTATGCTCTTAAGATTGGAGCATTTTGTTTTCTTTCAAGCAGTTTGGCTTTGCTAACTCTGTCCTGAGAGCACCAGCATCTTTTTCAATCTTTGCACTAGATGAGAGGATTGCTGTGCCATAGGGAAAGGCCGCAGCAGATGAAGGCAACGACCATACCACTCTCCTTGCACAAATATTCCTGTATACAGCCAATCAACCTGAACGTACCCTACTGCATTTATTGGGAAAGTTTTCTTTCTTTTTAAATGTATTTGATTGTTGTAAGGTCTCACTATGCAGCTCAGACTCGTAGTGATCCTCCTGCTTTCAGCTTCCCCAGCACTGGGATTATAGGCAGGCACCACTATGCTCCGGACTCTGGCTGGCTCAACCTGCTCTAGAGGTGGGGGTGAAGAAGTATGTGGTGCTGGGGATCGAACTGTGGTCCCTAAACTTGCCTAAGCAGGCACTTTAGTCCACTGACCTATGTTGCCACCCTCCCCCATTTTTTCTTTTTTAAAATTTTAGTTTATTTATTTATTTGGTACAGGGTCTTGCTTCACAGCTCAGACTTATAGTGATCCTCCTGTTTCAGCCTCTCCAGCTCTGGGATTACAGGCATGTGCCACCACACCTGGTTTTCTGGCTGACACAGTGTGCCCAGGATTCTGGGGCTGGCATGGCATGTGGTACTGGGATCGAACTTGAGTCCTTGTGCTTGCCAAACAAACACTTAGACCACTGAGCTATCTCCCCAGCCTTGGAAAGACTTTCTTGATGACCCTCACATGAATCCCAACTTGCAAAAATCTGACTTAAGAAACTAAAATTTTATTCTATGCAAATGACTCTGCAACACCAGCTTTTATCTTCCCAAGTGGAAAACTTATTTTTATTCATTATAAAGCTGCAGAATGTTTTTCAGTATTTCACAGAATTCAAGGAAAAGCCCTTCTACCAGTCACAGTTTGAAGAACAGTACCCTGATAATTAACAATTCTTAATGATTAATGAACAAAATGAGACTAGCTTCTGATTTGGATCTAAGTCCACAGGAAAGAGATAGACTCTGTTCCCCATCTCATTAGTACCCCGTGTACACCTTTCTTCTCTATCTAAACGTGAAGGAGAGGGGCCGGGGAGATAGCTCAGTAGAAGTGCTTGCCTGGCAAGCTCAAGAGCCTGAGTTCAATCTCCAGACCCACCTCCCCGCAAAAAACCCCAAAACAAAAACAAACAAACAAAATGTGAAGGACAGAACCTCAGAGTGGCCTATGAATGTGGTAAAAGAGGACCATGGCTATCATTACCCAACTGTGTGGGGGTCTGTTCTCCCCATGCGTGGGAAACACTGCTTACCCTGTCTCTTCCAAGTGACCATCCCTCTGTGCTCACCTGGGGCAAAAATTCTGCTTTGGATTTGCCATGAAAATTTCCTTTTGCCTGCATGTAGGTGGGACTCCTTCACTGGAAGAGGCAAGGAGTGTCTGATGAGGAGGAAGAGAAGAGTATCACATTGCTGTTTGTGTTTGATTTTTACAACAGCTTTATGGAGATCTGATTCCCACAGTGTACAATTCACCCGTGACAGTGTACCATGGAGTGGTTTGTAAGTAAGTTCAGAGGTAATATGAAACTGTCACCATAATCAATTTTAGACTTTACACTTTAAAAAGAAAACCTTTAGCTTTAGCTATCACTCTTCTGCCAACCTATCCCCACCATCCCTGAGCAGTCACTGTATCTACATTTTGTATTTATGGCTTCTCCTCCTCTTCTAGACATTTCACACAAACAGGATCATGTAATCTGTGTTTTTGTGGTGTCCATCTTTTTAACTTAGCATTAATAGTCTCTTGGTTTCATGGTTCGTTCATACTGTAAAATCTATTAGTATTTCATTCCTTTTTAAGTTGAATAAATTTGACCATATGGATATGCCACGTTGTTTATCTATTTGACAACTAATAGATGTAAAACCACTATACGTATGATGTTTAATGGGCTTTTTCTTGTATTTTTTTCATTATATTGGTATATACCAGGAGTGGAATTTCTGAGACAAATGGTAACTCTAAGTGTAGTCATGGGAGAAACTGCTACACTGCTTCAGAATGGGTACCATTCTACATTTCTATTAGGAGTGCATGAAGAGCCCAATATTTTTTTCCTTTCTCTTCCTCTTGTCTCTCTCGCTTTCTCCCTCCCTGCTACTTCTTTTCCATTTTCCTCTTATCTTCCTCCCTTTCCTCCTCTCCCTCCTTTTTCTCCTCCTCTTCTTTGTTGTACCTGATATTGGCCCAGGGATATAAGGCCTGCTCCACTAGGACCCAATTTGTTTATGAGCTTTCCAGCCCTCACTGTTACATCTTTCTGGACTCAGCCATCCTAGGGATGTGACATGACATTGACTGTGGCTCTGAGGTGCATTTCTCTGCTAGTGGTGTGGGCAATCTCCTGATTGGCTTACAGTTCATTTGTAAGTATTTTTGGTTTTTGTCTTCTAGGGAAAGATCTACAGGGTGTTTAGGGTCTCACTACTAGATCAAATTCATAGTGATCTGCCTGTTTACAACCTCCCAAGTGCTGGGATTACAGGCACACACCACCAGGCCCAGTCTCAATTGTTTTCTCAGCATGCTCCTGGGGTAGGGCTGGCTGTCAGGCTTGGGGATCGAACCCCTGGCCCCTGAGCCTGCTTGCAGGCAGTTTAATCTGCTGAGCTTTTGTAAGTCTTTTCAGAAGAAATGTTTATTCTGATTTCTTATTTTTAAATTGAGTTGTTTCGGGGTCGGGGAGATGGCTCAGTGGAATAAGCGCTTGCCTGGCAAGCGCAAGGGCCTGAGTTCCATCCCTGATTCCACCAATAAATAAATAAATAAATAAATAAATAAATAAATTGAGTTGTTTCTCTTCATTATTGAGTTTTATTAGAGCTTTTATTTTATATACATATATCAATATCTGGTTTGCAAGTAATTTCTCTTATTGTGTGGCTTGCCATTTTACTTTCTTGATGGTGGCCTTCAAAACACAGAAAAACATAAGTTTGATGAAAGTCAACTTATTATTCTTTTGTTGCTCACCCTTTTTTTTTGTTACTTAAGGATCTACTGCCAAATCCAAGGCCATGCCAGACTTGCCCTTTTCTTCACAGTTTCTTTTTTATTTATTATTTACTTATTTATTTATTTCATACAGGGTCTTATTATGCAGCTCAGACTCTCAGTGATACTCCTGTCTCAGCCTCCCAGCTGGGATTACAGGTGTGCGCCACCACGCCCAGTTTCACAGGCTGGCACGGCCCTGCTTGAGATTCCAGGGCTGGCACAGCATTCGGTACCAGGGACTGAATTCAGGTCCTCGTACTTGCCAGGCAGGCGCTTAGACTGCTGAGCTAGCTCCCCAGCCCCATAATGTTTTTAATATTTGTGTATATTTTATATTCATGTCTTCTATTTGTTTGAGGTTTTTTTTTACACGACATAAGGGTCCAGTTTCATTCTTTTCCATGTGAATATCCAGCAGTTTATCATGATTTATAGAGGATGATACTTTCAAGAATAGTCTTGGCTCTCTTGTTAAGGTCAGTTGGCCTAAAAAAAAAGTTACATGTTTTTTTTTTCTAAAATTGCAATTCTATCCTGTCATTCTCTATGTCTATCTCTATCTTATAATACATGTCTTGATTACTGTCATTTTATTAAAAATTTGAAATTGGAAAGTTCTGAAATTTGGAAGTCCCTAACTTTATTCTTCTTCATGGTTATTTTGACTATTCTGAATTCCTTATTCTTACTCTGAATTCAATATCATTTTGAGATCCACTTGTCAATTTATACAGAGAAGACAGCATTGATCCCAAAAGGTACTGTATGAAATCCACAGATGAATTTGAGGAGTGCTGGTATGCTAACCCTATGCAGTTTTCTGACCCAGGAATTTAAGGTGATTTTCCTGTTTATGTACATCTAGACCTTTCTATAAGATTTTGTAGTTTTCAAAATATAAGGTTTGTGCTTTTACTTATTCCTAAATGTTTCATCCTTTTTGATGCTACTGTAAATGGATTTTTTTCCATCACTTCATTTTCAGGTTGTTCATTGCAAATTTATAGAAATGTAACAGATTTTTGTATAGTGATCTTGTATCCTGAAACTTTGTTGATCTTCTTTTTTTCAGAATATTCCTTAAGATAGTCTTTATAAGCTGATGTCCCCCTTTTTTTCTTCTTGAAGAAATGTCATTACAATAAAGAAGGAAGCTGATTACTTCAATGTATTTTATATTAGTTTTCTAGCAATGAAAGATAGCATTTTCTACTGAACTCAGAGTAGTTATCTGCAAAAAAATGCAGAACAAAAGTGACATTCTCAGGTGACTGTACAACTGACTCAAAAAAACAAAAAAAAGTGTGATATTTGCTATCAGAATTAGGCTCTATGTGTATATTCCACGTAACATGACTACATCGTGAATGGACCAAACATAAATTTAAAATCAGCTAAATTAAGGTGAAAAAGTAAAACTCAAATTAATAAAAATAACTTGGAAACTCCCAAGAAGACTAAACGGGATTATATATGCGACTCTAGGCAAAGGATCAAGAAAATACTAATGCAGATCATCAATGAAATGGAGCTCCTATCCAAGTAGAAAATTCACTCAGAGCCAGTACACAGCATTTCTCATTCAAAAGACTTTGTATTCTCAAAATGCCTTGTTATCCTTTCTAATTATTTTATTCGCACTTTCTAAAGGGTACCGCAATGTATTCTTAAGCTTACCAGCTATAGTGTTTGAGGACTTGTAATTAAAGCACTAAAGTGATACTACGAGAACATCTGTCACCTAACCGGATTCCAGTGCCTTCACACAGATGTAAGTGTTGGTTTCGACCTACTTTCAAGACCCGCAATCCCAGAGCTAGAAACTATCTTAGTGCTTCCCCCTTGTGGCAGGTGCTAGAAAACACAGGGAGTTAGCCGTAGGAGTAACCAGGCTCCTTTTAATCCAAGTGGACAAGTCCCGCGAGGCTGACCCATATGTCACGATATATGGCAAAACCTTATGTTCTACTAAAGGAACCAATGGAACTAAGAATGCAAAATCTATCATATGAATCCACAATTCTTTCTGCTTGGGAAATGTTTTGTGGCCCTATGCTAAAATTCACCACTATATATTTTCATCAGAAGAGGATGCTGAGATTAATGCACCATGAATATTTACTCTAGGTATTCTATTTCTTCAACTTCTATGCTTTAGAATAGAATATTTTCTTATTCAAGACTCCTGAGGAAATGTATGAAATACTGAAGTGAGGACTCTGTTGACATCTAACGAGGCAAATAATGTGCTGACTATAATATCATCTTATTTGCTACAGTTCTACTGTTCTGTGCAAATAATAATCCATACTATTGTTCACAAAACTTCATTATCTCTATTAATTGTAATTCAAAAATTCTTAACTAATTAAACTATGAAAATATTCATTAGCAGTAAACGTATCGACGTGTCGCTTTTCTTGAACCACTTGAAGAAATAAACATACTCAAGGCGAACTAATCGTATTTGGAAAGCATAAAAATGAACCAGAAATGACAGTGGAAGTGCTAATTATATTTATAAGTTTGTTCACTTTGAAATGAGAATGGCCACTTTTCTACTTTAATTTTGTTCAATGGATGTTCAACTGTTTCAACAAGATAGCGAGGGAATATTTTTTAATCCTGGAAGGAAACAAATGATGGGCTTCTCTTTATGGCAGATTTGATAAACATTTTCTTTTGCAAAACTGTATTCTAATTCTGGGAAAATACCAAGGGCTTCTTTAACAAAGTAGTGTGCCTAGTATATTGACCTCTATGTGACCTTTAATAAGTGTAGTTAGGAATCTCAAGTTGCTTATTACTACTAGATTGGTGAAAATGCCAACCCTTATTTGTACAAGGATTCAAATCCCAAGCAAATCTCTGTCCTGTGCCAGCCTCCTTTCATTACAGACCTAGCACCTGCAAGGAATTAGGTAGCACTTTAAAGAAATGGATTAATTGGTGGAGCGTTCACTGTCTTCACTCATGCAGCTGCACTGCTGGAAGATGACATCATGCAAGAAAAAGTATTTTCTCCTTGAGTCTGACCTCAATTACTGAGTGATGAGTGACAACGGGGTGCCCATCAAGTTCACAGGGAAGGCCCATTGGGCACAGCTGGATAGAAGGTTTCCTTGCCTAAAGATTCCCCATGTCTCTCCTGTGCTCCAAACCACGGAGTCACCTGGTGTCATTACCCACAGTTGGCTGGGTTTTGTCATCACTTCCCCCTGAACCTCTTAGGCTCTTGGGCCCTGCAGCCACAGGGGGTGGGAGACAGAAAGTGTGCACAGTACATGGGATGACAGGGTCAGGCAGTGCCAAAGTAGAGTCAATGTGTTTTATGATGGCTCTGTTTTTGTTTAAGCTTCTGGAATGTCAAAGATAATCTTCAGAGATCTGAGAGATTTTAGGAAGGCAAATAGTACTAGATCTTTCTCTATGTATCTATTTATTTATCATTTATTGTCATTTATCCAACCACCCACCCACCCATCCATCCACCCATCCATCCACCCATCCATCCACCCATCCATCCACCCATCCATCTATCCATCCATCCATCCATCCATCCATCCATCCATCCATCCA
>NDGN011507481.1:257-15780 GCA_002564285.1 Tympanoctomys barrerae
GCGCTTCCCTGGCAAGTGCAAGGGCCTGAGTTCAATCCCTGGTTCTGCCAAAGGAAAAAATAATAATAACATGTATATGCCAAGGCCATTACAGTTGTGACTGGGCCCTAGAGTACGTGATTTCAAAGTTCACCATAACAGTAAGTCTTGGTGTTGAAGAGAGTAGAGAAATAGACACAAACATAATCAGATTTCCAACACACAAAGGCAACATAACTCAGTGAATGAAGGATGTTCTACTGCAGTTAGATATACATGCATAAAATAATACAGTTGGGACATTAATTGAGCAAAATAAATTTTAGACATACAAGCTTTGGCACATGGTGCGAGCTTTGGCACTGAGATCACCTTGGAGCTGCAGCTGTTCTCCTGCACAGCTGTTCATATTACATGAACATTCAGAGAAGCACTGAGAAGTGGAAGTCAGGAATGTTCTCTTAGGATGGAGGAAAGCACTCCACTTAGATATGAACTTGAATGCCTCTGGTCTCCTCGACTCTTGTCTGGAAAGGAGTTTTTGGTCTCAGGTTAATAGTCTTTGTTCTAGAATCTACAGCCATGAGAAGAGGAGTGGCTTGAGGGAGCCACAATTGGTGAGGAAATGGGGATAAGACCTTGTACCCCAATCAGGGCCCAGGGTTCTTCCTCAGCCTTTGCCTTCCTTTCTTTGTGTACCTTGTATGACATTTCTGCACCACCTGAGAGTTCCTTTAGAAAGTTTTTGGCTATACACTATCAAGTGTGCTCTTAGAAATTTAAACAGTAGTGCAGAGTTTTCATATTGTGGGCGAAGAGCAAGCTTGGAATTAACACCCACATCTGAAGAGCTATAGAAGCATAATCTACCACCACCCGTGCTCCTTATAAGCAAGGGCCCTGTATACTGTTTGATTAAACAGCTGACCGTTAGCTTAGCTGCAGTGCCTTGGTATCCTATCAGAGCCAGGCTGCTAAACAGAGTCCCACAGGCTGAACAGCTCCTTTTCTCATAGTTCTGGAAATCAGAAGTTCATGGTCAGGGTGGCTCCAGGCTGGGCTCTGCTGAGACCTCCGTCCAGGCTGCGGACTGCTGATTCCTCATCAGGTCCTCACAAGGTAGAAGGGGAGCAAGGCAACTCTTCGGAGTGACGAGTCTCTTTCATAAGGGTTCCACCCTCATAGCCTAATCACTTTCCACAGTGCTGCTTAGTATATCAACATACAAAGGCTGTCTCAGTTACTTTTCTCTTGTTGCTGGGACAAAATACCTGACACCCAAAATGAAGGAGGGAAAGGTTTATTTAGTACACAGTGAGTGGAGGTTTCATTGATGCTCAGCTGGCTCAAGGCAGAGTGGCACATAGCAGAGAGCAGCCTTTCATGGTGGTGGCAAAGAACAGAGAGCAAAGGGAGGAGCAGCGACAAAAATTGCAACAGAGAGGAAATCTGTCTGTCTGTCTCTCTTAAGTTGCATTCAGGCCGTCTGCCCCAGGATGGATGTAGTGCTCACACCCATAATTCCAGCAGCCTTCAGACCCATAATCCCAGCCTTGGATCATGAATTAATCACAAACTGCAGAACTGCGCCTCAATGACTGCATGAGGTTTTGGGGGGACAAATACACAAAGTCATAACAAATGCACACAGTCCATATACTTGGTGATGGGTCGACCTCGCTAGGCTCAACTGCTTTTTCTAGACCTTCCTCTTTTGTATGTTAATGATTAGGGTGGGTTCCAAGAGATATTCTTACAAGATATTTGGAGGATAAATGTACAACAGCTGCTGTTCTTACTCTGTGTGAGTGTGTGTGTGTGTGTGTGTGTGTGTGTGTGTGTGTGTGTGTGTGGACACACACCCCCCATCCCTGTGTGCTAGCTTACTCTGCTGGCATGAGGCAATAGCTGGCCCCTCCAACCTCCCCTCGACTCCCCTCTGGCTTCTCTGACTGCTGGCCATCACCAGATGTGTGTGTATATTTAGCTTGTGATAAAGGAGCTCTTTCTGTAAGACACACCCGCAACAGCAGAAGCAACACTTGCTGACAGCCTTCCGTCCTCATAGGCAGTGGCTTAGGCAGAGTTTTTGGCAGACATGTATCATCCAGAACCTCGCCCTCTAGAGTTCTCCGTCTTACGCAGTAGCTCCATATGTCAAAAACTCAAGGTAAAGAAGGTGCCCCCTTTAGTGATAAAGCCACCACTAAACATCCAGCAACATTAGACCACACCTTGGCACTGGGGGACAGAGCAGCTGGTCCACAAGACGACAGAAGACAGACGGAGGGCTAAGGGCAGGAGACAGTGCCAGGGATCCACTGTCCGTGGAGGTAGATCCTGAGTGGAGAACAGAAGCTGGAACTCCTCTGGCATTTGGGCAGCAGCAGGTCTTTCTGCGCTTCCCTGTGGTGTCGCGTGCCTTACACAAGACCTCAGGCCATTTCCTGTACATGGAGCCCGCTGTCCACTTACCACCCATACCCAGAGCAGGCCATGTCGGCTCAGAAATAATACCCCATCTTCCTGGGAGCCCCAGGTGCCTGCGATTCCAAGTATTACTCAGAATATAAAAAACAATTGAAGATGGTATTTCAAGGGATATTGATTTTTCACCAAGACAATCTGTGAGTGGCTTTCAGTCTCTCAATATTGACCATAGATTCCTTAACTTCCAGTTACTTGGAATTCTATTGGAAGCCAACTCCAGAGGGGTTAGAGGAAGCTACCTATAAGAGTATATCCCTAGGCTGTGCTGAGCTGTACTTTAGAATAAGCCTTCAAGCCTTGGAGTGTGGAGGAAACCTGTCCTGTCAGGACAGATGAGAGCAAGCCCTGCAGAAGGTCTTCCAGCCTGTGTGTCGTGGGCTGACAGTCAGGAGGGTTCCCCACGGGCAGTGATGATCTAGAAAGTACGAGAGACTCGTAGAAGACTAATCCAACCTCACTCTTGCTGCGTAGTTTCACTATTAGACCTGTGTCCTAGCCCAGAGGGTCACCTTTTAAGACTAACAAGTGAGAACCTGAACGCAAAGAGCCTTCTTGATGTTTGTTTGGAGGAGGAAGAGAAGGACAGGCTTACTTTGTAGTTCAGGGTAGCCTTAAACTCACGTTGTAGCCCCAGTTGGCCTTGAACTCAAGGTGAACCTTCTGCCTCAGCCTCCCTGGTGCTGGGATTACAGGTCTACACCATCATGTCTGGCCTTTGTTGAACTTTTATTTTTAAAAAAATAGTATTTTTCCCTCAAGTATAATACCACTTTCTTGTAAGCATCTCACTTCCTCTGCATTTCCATCTCTGTAGCACACAGACAGTGGCCATGACCCTCAAGATGATGGTCTTCATGCAGCATAAATAGGTTCCCAATCCTTACTGTGGTCCAATTAGGAAGGCAGGAAGGTCCCTAAGTGCACTCTGCTTTTTTAAGCAAGTACAAACACTTTAAGAGTCTTCCTATGTTCAGGCCCCACCACCGCGGCACACCGAGACAGCAATTGAGACTGCGTGTGGTGGCGCGCGCCTATAATCCCAGCACTTGGGAGGCTATAAACAGGAGAATCACTGCAAATCCAATCCAGTAGTGAGACCCTGAACACCCTGTAGACCCTTCCCTAAAATACAAAAGATAAATAAAAAGAGTCTTCCTAGCTCTGGGCCAGCCCTATAGCTCAGTGCTAAAGTGCCTGTTTAGACATGTGCAGGAATTGGGGTTCTATTATTTTTTTCTAAAGAAAAATAATTATTTTAAAGCTGCTGTCAAGTTCGATCCCTGACACCTCATGCCACACTGGCCTTGCCCTCAGGCATGCTGAGCTGGCAGTGGAGTCCGGGGGTGGTGGCACACACCTGTAATCCCAGGACTGGGGAGACAGAAAACAGGAGGATCTCTGAGTCAGAGCTGAATAGTGAGACCCTGCACCAGGAAAAAAAAAAAAAAAAGCTGCTGTCAAGAGAAAATGCCGAGGGTGAAACTGACCCAAATTAGCAATTAGATAAATCAAAGGATTATAGCACAAGAGAAAATTAGGTTCCCTTTTCAGAAATACCACAACTCTACTAGGAGCTGAATAAACGAGACTACAGCTCTATATGTTTTGACCCACGGCCCTGCAGCTGTGGCCCTCACGGAGCCGCCCTTTCTGCATCCCTATCTCTGCAGTGCAAATCTGTCCAAGGCCGCATGGGGAGCCCTGGAGAAGAACGGCACCCAGCTGATGATCCGCTCCTACGAGCTTGGGGTCCTCTTCCTGCCCTCAGCATTCGTGAGTTTCCACTTCTAACTGTCCACTTCACCGCAGTTCACTTTTCTGGTCCCTGTTTTTAGTCACAGTGATATGCCCAAGGTCAGCAGAGGGGTAGGGCGGGATTGCAACCCAGAACCCATGCTCTTAATTTCAGGGTTGTGCTGAGAATTTACTACTCATCAGGTGTAGCGGGCTGCCCAGTTAGAGGTGGACAGGTGAAGTTACTCAGAACACTGAAACAACAGTTGGGAATCATGATGTGTAGATGGCCAAAGGGATGGCCTAGCCGAGCATGTACGTGGTAGGTGGGTGTGATTGGAGGACTCAGGAGTCAGGGCTGGAGGAGGGCAGGGCTGAAGGCTGAGGGATGAAGGAAGAGTGGGAAGAGCATCACACCTGGAAGCGGGAGGGCAGAGTGGAACTGGGAAGCAGAGAAACTTGACTCATTGGTTGGAGCTTGGGGATTAGCAGAGGACCTGTGTGCTGTGCCTCTGGGTCCCTGGAAAGGGGCCACCCTGCAAGCTGTCTCTCAAGGTGGCCAGCACAGATGCTCATCTTCCAGTTTTGGAACAGCACATAGTTTCTGCAGCCCAACAGCAGACAAAGTGGCCAGCTGCCGTGTGACGACCAGCCTGTACAAGCCATATGTTGCTCTAGACACTAGAATCACTCTGGTCCGTCTGGTGAGGGGTGTCCCACCCCCCACCACCAGGAGGCATGGGTGCCCGGAGCTCCCACCCTGCTTTCCCTCATACTCATCAGTGGAATGTGAGAAGAAGGGCCCACACATCGAGATGGCTAGTCCTTTTTTTCTTGCTCTTTTCCTTTTTATACTACTTGCTGTAGCTAAATATAGTCTAAGCACGTGTGACACAGCTTCATTTGAGCCACTTTGACTGCAGCAGATTTAGCCAAGAGACCTTGGACTTGAATCTGGACCCACATGCACATGGACGTTCATAGTCCCAGGTGGAGGGCACCTCCTCCCAGCCACCCCCACAGGCCACAGTGCTCTTTCCTCACCTTGCCCCCATAGGCAGCTCTTTGCTCACGTCTGATCTCTTCCCCTTGCCAGTCTTTATCCATCCTTCTGCATCTCACAGCGCCCTCCGCACGTCTGTGTCCTGGCCTATTGAGGGTGGAATTATGCCCGGTCCAGCCCATTTGGTTTTCTTCCTTCAAAATAAAATGAAGATGTGGTCTCAAGATCCAAGGTCTCATGATCTGTTCATGATCTTCCAAATTTATCTCAGCTTCTGGGAAACAGCCCACAAGTCCAGGATAGCAGTATTCAGAAATGTGCTGGCTATTATTATAGTGGTTTGGGCTAAACTAAGGCTAGAATAATCTCTAGCAGTAACTTTATTATTTTTCGTTTTCCCACAGTAGTTTTAGTAGTGGGAAATTCTATGTCATTGTAGTTTGGCTGTTGTTGGAAGGATTTGCAAAATTCTAGTCTTTTGTAACTATTCTGCCCTGATCCTTGATAGTGAAAATGATAATAGGAAAGAAATATGCTGCCCTTTCATATCCTGTGGATTCTTCTCGGGTGCTAATTTTTAGCTCAGATATTTATTCTGTGTGCCCTAGAGAAGGATAATAGAGGAGGGAATAGGAATAAATGCTTAAAATATGCAAATTGATTTTACATTGGCCTTTAATTTCTACATTTTTGGAATAGGAAAAAGCCCCACTATAGCACACTGCAGGTAGTCGAAATTCCATTATTTATGAAAGCCATTGACAAGAAAATAAGACATGGATTCCACCCCATTCATGTTATCCCAACGGATATGAGATGAGCCCTAGCCAGGCTAGCTAGACGGTTCAGTTACATTTGAGATCAAATCTGTCGTTCTAAATCTCTAATAGATATATCAAATGCAGTGTGGTACTCACCTAATTCTGTGGCCATTTATATATTTTCTATTTGCTTTTTCTATATCTGCAAAGCTGAAAAGAGATATAAGAAAAAGAAAGAAAAGAATGAAATGGGGAAAGAAAAAGACAAATAGGACTTTGCATATATGCTGGTTGTTGGCTAGCCTAAGAAGTTCCTTACAGCCTTTCAATGTATAAGTTAGTGTAATTCACTGTTTTAAGTGTAACAAGTAACATATATGAAGTCTGAGCTGGGAAGAAAGAGAGAGGGAGGAAAGGAGAGAGAGAAGAAAGAAAAAAAAAAAAAAGAAAACTGAGCAGGGAGCCCATTCTCCAACAATGTGCTGGCTGGTCTTGAGCTACAGAGGCTGGAATGGTGCTTTAGAGTGGGTCCCTCTATATCACTGGTGAGGACCCACAAGCTCTCTTGTTTGCAGCCGCTTTCCTGTCTTCTCAATTGTCCTTCAGTTGTCCGAAATGACTTGGGCAAGGTGCTCAAGGTAGGCATTGTGACAAGTACCCATAGGTGTGTGGTTCATAAATGTCAGCAAAGCAGCCAATACATGGACAGTAAGAAAAGAGGCACCTGAGAGGAGAGATAAGTGCGAGGACGCAAGGTGAGCGTCCCCAGTGGGCGTAACCTGAGGCGAGAAGGCCTTGGCATTCTTTCAGTTGCTGTTTGCACAGACAGCAGCTTAAGCCCATGAAAAGAAAATGCTATTGAAAAAATGCTGGCAAAAGTCATCAAATCAAAGATGTTGTTGAACAGCTGAGCCTCAGCGGTGGGGCAGGGCCAGCCCTGGGTACTTCACAGCATGCCTTCTCCCGGCTGCAGCACAGAAGCTTACCACAAAGGCTGACCACTTGGCACTTCCCAGCAACTTCTCAAGCTTTTAATAAATGCTTTATAGAGTTTCTGTATTGATCATAAACTTACAGTGTGCTGACAAGAGTGCAATTTGTTGTAAAGTGAGGCAGGGTATTGTTTCTTCCTAAGTTTCCCCTCGTCAGTATTAGTAAGACAAAGCTTTTGATGCTTTTAGTTCACGATCCTCCTTCAGGCTGGACGGCACCCAGAATCCCTTCTCAGGACTGTCCCCTTCTGGCCCCTGGGCAGAACTCCATGTCTCTGCCACCCATGTTTCTGAGTTATCAGCACCTGGAGCTACCACCTTTGTCCTTCTGCAGAGGCTGAGGCCAGCATTACAGTCAGGATGGCAGAGGCAGTCACCTAGAGGGACCCCTGCAGTTCACTTGCAACAGCCCTGACCCGGGCTGTCACTCACCACCAGGTAGCCACATGCCATGCCACTTGCTCAGGCCCAGCAACTGTGGTGGATGGAGAACCAGCTTGTCCCATTCATAAAAAGATGCCTTTTAAAACCTGAGGTTGATCTCGAAGCTGGAGTCCTGGATAACTGGAAAATGACCTGTGCCCATTTCTTTTCCTGCTTTTGTTTAGTGAACAAATCCATAAACACATTCCCTCAAGATCAACCAAACTGGCATTTTGGACAGTTCCAAGAGTTTTGGAGATTAATATCAAAGCACATTTGACTTTGTGTGACCAGCCTGTGGCACAGACTGGGTGCCTAATAAGGGCTTGCTGATTTAAGCCAAAGACTATTCTTTTGAGGTCCGACGTCTGCTTACCAGTTCTGTAATGTTCTCTGGATTGTTTCTTCCTATGTGTTTAATTTTTAGATTAGACATACATACCTGTGGAAAGTCTTAGTATAGGGGAGATCTAGTGATTTCAAAGCTCAGCAGCTGCACATCAAACTCTAACGTGTCTGTGTACATCCAGGGACGTGGAAGTGTTTCTCCTAGAACGGCATTCCCTTGGTGGTTATTGAACATGCAGTACTCTGTGGCTCGAACTCCTGTGAACAGTGCACACGGCCACCGTAGAATCGAGGGTTGATGCCCAGGAGGTAGCCCCAGGACCCTTGCTCTGGGCTTAGAGCTTCTTCAGAACCCGAGGTCCTCTGCTGCCCAGATGGTGGATTCTCTGTTTTCTGTGGTCAGTATCAAGTATGAGTTGGATCCCCAAAAGTCAAGTGTCTACTTGACCTCAGTGGGTCTAAGTCTCTGCTTTCCCTATTCTGTTTACACTGTTCCTCCATTGTTAAACTTTTTGTCTTTTTGCTCTCAGAATGGCAGGTGTATTCCCTTTTCTTATGATGGGGGCTACAGAGAGCCACAGCTGAGTCCAGGCAGACCTCTTTGACCGCCTTACCCAACCTGAGATCCTTGTTCTCTCCTCCAGCACTTCCCTTCCCTTCTGGCTGGGAGGAGTCCACAGCTGGGCAACAATGTTTCACAAGCCCTTGGCAGTGTGCTACATCTTCCACTCGGCTGACAGCCTCTGGCCTCTTTCCCTTCCCCCAGTTCCTATAACCTAGCTCATCTGCACTGCCAAGAACCTCACTGTCTTTTCTTTCCCCTGGACTCATAGGTTCTCCCATCTTACCTCAGGTTTTTGCTCAGTGCTATTTCTGCCCACATATGCTGGTCTGTACTTCAGTGCCCTTCAGCCCTCAATGGATCCCCCTTGGCCTGCGAGATGACATCCATATTCCTTTGTGTGACTCTTAAGGTCCACCAAGAGCACTTCCTTTCCTGTATTCTTGGGCTCTAGTTATTTGTTGAGCATGGGTTGTATAGCAACAAGCCCTTAGTAACTGTGTCATTTTAGTAAACTTCCCTTGGTCTCAGCCAGAGGCACTGAAAGAATTTGGAAGGAGATGCAGTGTGGGAATACACATGGAGCAACCCTAAGAACCAGGAAAGCGAACTCTCTAGAACACCAGAGTTGAAGGATGTAGGGACCTGAGGTCTACAGGAACCAGTGACAGAGGATGGGCTTGGACATGAGACAGACCAGAGCCATGGTCCCACTTAGCAGCTGGGTAATTTTACTTCGTAGGTCTCATTATGCCCCACTGTCCCATGGGGGCAGTACAGCAACTAACTCAGAATTATGTGAGAACAAGAGGTAGGGCCTGTAGAGGGTTTACAGTGCCTGCTACCTAACATGTGCTCGGTGGAGGCCGTGGTTGACAGCAACAATGGCAGCAGCGTGTACACCCCATGGCCCAACAGAAGGTTTGAAGGCCAGTGTTTCCTGGATTTTCAGTCCAGTCAGAGTCTTGATGTCACTCCTGGGACGTTGTGGCATTGTTGCTTCTCATCCTCCTAAAGTATACTCAGCCAGCCCTTTGATATGAGAACCACCCTGCAGAGCCCAGGCAGAAGCACTTGCTCCTCTGAGAAACACAGTGGTAGGGGATCAGAGCCTGCGTGGGAGGAGAGACCAGGCACCACCACCTCTGTGATTCTTTGCCCACTGCTGAATCCATTTCTGATCAGCTGTGCTTCTGAGAGGCTCAACGACTGTCACTACTTTTACCCAGTGTCTCAATTACTGTTCTCTTATTGCTGCAACAAAATACCCGACACACAAAATGAAGGAAGGAAAGATTTATTTAGCTCAGTCAGTGGAGGTTTCAGCCCTTACACAGCTGGCTCCAAGGCAGAGAGGCACATGGCAGAGAGCAGCCATTCATGGCGGTGGCAAAGAGCAAGACAGCAAGAGCTAATGGGAGGAGCAGTGGCAACAGTGGCTACACAGAGCAGTCCTTCTCTCTTATGTTGCATTCAGGCTCTCTGCCCCAGGCTGGGCACAGCACTCACACCCATAATCCCAGCAGCACTTATACCCATAATCCCAGTGGATCATGAGTTGATCACAAACTCTAGAAGCTGCCCCATGACTGCATGAGGCTTTGGGTGGGCAACTAGACACAAACCATAACACCCAGAAAACCAGATGCAGTGTGTGTAGGTTTTCCCCATCACTGTTGCTGCTCAGATGTGTGTGGTCATCAAAACCAGCAGCATGGGGGCTAGGGAGATGGCTCAATAGAAGAAGTGTTTCCTTGGCAAGCGCAAGGGCCTGAGTTCAATCCCTGGTTCCGCCAAAAGAAAGAAAGAAAAAAAACCCAGCAGCATCTGTAGCTGAAATCTGGGCAGGTCACTTGCTCCCTGTGACGAGCTGAGCTCCCGAACCAAACCATAACCACCACTTTCACTACCAAAGCTGAAGAAGGGAAAGGCTAGCAATTTCTCCTGTGTGATATGTGTCCACCCTCTCACCTGGTGTTTTATAAATGTATGATCTTGGCTGTCTTTTCAGTATCTGTGCCTGGGAGGGTGCCTTCCACTGTTTTGTAAAATGTCATGCAATACCACTGTGATATATA
Organism: Tympanoctomys barrerae; assembly: GCA_002564285.1. NCBI lineage: Eukaryota > Metazoa > Chordata > Mammalia > Rodentia > Octodontidae > Tympanoctomys > Tympanoctomys barrerae. The sequence goes on from NDGN011507481.1 coordinate 10,628, forward strand.
AATAATGATAATTAGAAGGCAGCCTCAAATTATTTGACATCCAGATTGAAGGGAAAAGTGATACTTTTTTTTTTGGCATAATACCCTAGAATTTGGATCAAAAATGGCATTCAAGAAGAAAGCATATTGCTTCCTGTCAGACTCTTGTGTCTGAGGTTCAACTCTTCTATCTGAGGTCAGACTCCACAAAATGGAATCCTGGGTCAAAACATGTAGGCACAGGATCTGGTCCAGGTTGCGAAGAAGCTTCCATTGCCATGATAGAGATGGAAGTAACAAGTAAGCTAGGAGACGAGGGATATTTTTTACCTAAACCTCCTTAAAGTAATTAATGATCACTAAATTGGCCCCACTTCTCAGCCTCTGGCCACTTCTACCAGAATTTCCAAGGCTGGCTCATCCGGGTGTGGGCCTGCCTTCGTGCCGACTCTGATTTACAAGGACTTCTTTCACTGTTACGGTTTCTGTACTGAATGGGAGGCCATTTGTGGGAACTTAGTAGAAGCAGCACAGAACCAAGAATCGGAAAGACAGAGTTCCACCTCTAGCTGTGCTGCTGTAGACAGCTGTGTGGCCTGCACAACTACCAACGCTCTACATTTGGTTCCTGCTCTGTAAAACAGGAGTATTTTTACAGTCATACTATTGATTTTGTGAAATACTTACTGCATGCCAGTCACTGTTCTCAATAATGTAGCCTCACAAGTTAGATGCCATCATTGTCTGTATTTGATAAACCAAGGCCCAGAAAAGTGAAATAATTGCCTGGAGTCCCACAGCAAGTAAGTGATCTACCATGTAAGGGGTTATGAAGGATTTCCTCGGATCTAGAAAGTGTCAAGGGTATGATGTGAGGAGAAACTGGTCCTGGAGGAGCTACTGAGTAGCCCCTGGCTGAGTGGAAGAAGTATGGGGCAGGGAAGAGACTGATGGCCTTCAGTGACCAGGCTCAATGCCTCCTGGAGGCCCTACTCCCAGCCTGCTTCCTCCTCTTCCCTGCCTTCACGAGCCCCTGATTTTTATTTTCTTTTAGTCTCTTATCAATTCATTTCTTTCTTTCCATGGATACCCTTTGTCTAGATTCACCTCACTTTATTTTTTGTTTTTTGTCAGACTTTTTTTTTTTTTTTTAAATTTTAGGGAAGGGTTTACAGGGTATTCAGGGTCTAACTACTAGATCGGACTCCCAAGAGCTAGGATTACAGGTGCATACCACCAAACCCAGTCTAGTTGCCATCTCAACACACCCCAAGGGCGGGACCAGCATGCCGTGCCTGGGGATCAAATCCCTGGCCCCTGCGCCTGCTTGCAGGCGCTGACTCGCCCTGCTTTTTTCCTAAACTTCTTGCTGTACTGATCCTGCAGGCCCTGCTCCCCTTGCCTGTCCTCATGTGACGCTTGGTCTCAAGGTATCCCTAAATCGCTGTCCAGACTGCTGCAGTTGGCCTTCCCACTGGAGCATTTATATTCTGAAGCCTTCTGCCATTTCTCACCATGTGGAGAAATAAAGGCTCCTCCCTCACCAAGGTCTGTGGGCTATAAGTGACAGAAATTCAACCCAACAAGTATAAGCAACGAAGCAAAGAAGAGTCCCTTCAGGTAGAAGGCTTGAATCCAGGAGCTCCACCTCAGGGCCACACCCTCGGGGTTCTGGTGTCCTCCTCCACTTGGAGGACATGAGAGCCCCACCTCCTGAGAATGATTGTGGTTTAGTAGGTACTGGCCACAAATGTCCATGCTGCCAGCCACTCAAACCTCTGCAGCCCGAGTCTTCCCAATGTTAAGGTCCTCCACCCCCAGACGTGCCTGCTGTGTTCCTTTCTCATTCTGTCCTGGATTATGCTGCCCTCTTTTCTGATGTTCTTCCCTGTCATCACTCTGTTTACCAAAATTATACCGGTTTTTCAAAGCCCAGCTAAAACACTATTTTCTACAAAGCCTTTCCTTATCCTGCTACTGGAAATAGGTCATGCTTCCTTTTATGTCTGGTATTTGTGCCAGGCACATTTGACATACCACCTTGCTCTGCGTTTTCATCAGCATCTCCACCAGAGAGGCCGTGGCCTGTCTTCCTGCGGGTCTTAGCACGCAGGAGCCACTTTCCCCCACATATTCCGCGTGTTTCCACACAGAAGCCAACAGAGCTGGGGAGATGCTGTGGTCCTGCAGCTGCAGCTTAGTGTGTCTTTCAAACCTACTGCACACCAGGACTCGACTCCAAAGTTAGAAACGTCAGCTTGGTGACCAGGAAGCTCGCATCCCGCCCCATGAGTGAGAAAATTGAGACCAACACACAAGTGGCCACCTGCCCGACAGATCATCTGTTTTAGTTCCTGGAAGATCTTAGCCCACTCACTGCCCCTGCTGTTCCTTCCACCTGGAATATTATTCTCCCCACTCCCACTCAAGCTCTGTTCTTCCAGAGATTTTTTTTTTTTAATGTATTTGGTACAGGGTCTCACTACACAGCTCAGACTTGTAGTGATCCTCCTGTTTTCAGCCTCCCCAGGGCTGGGATTACAGGCATATACCACCACACCTAGTCTGTGGCTGGCTTAGCCCACCTGGGGGCAGGGCAAGCATAGCATGTAGTTCTGGCTATCGAACCCCAGTCCCTGCACTTGCCTAAGTAGGCTCTTAGTCTGCTGAGCTATCTCACCAGCTCCCTCTTGCAGAGATTAATGAGTGTCCCCTGTCCGGGGGAGGGTTCAGCCGACCATCCTTTGCCTCCTTCCCCAAATCCACTGCCTTTGTTCTCTCATTACTCCTGGATGTCCCCACAGTGCTTGCCACAAATTATGGTTATTTATCTTTCATAAATGTACCTGCTCAGTGTTTCTCACCAGACTGTACACGCCATGAGGACAGGGATATCAGTGGCTACTGTGTGTCACATGCCCCACCCAGCAGGGCACTGCATTAGCCTCTGCACCACTGGACCCTGCCCCAGACTTGTGCCAGCGGGAACCCTGGGACAGTAGTTCCAGCCAAAGAGAAAGGTGTTCTTTTGAGTGAAGCAAATCAGAAACTTGGGCATCTAGCAGCCAAAACTCCCAAGGTCCCCTAGGTCCAAGTATGTGAGTGTGTATGGGATCTTGGGCACCCAGGGAGGACCTCCTGTGGAAGAGTGAGGGGCAGGCCAGAAGTGTAACTTGTCATGTGTTTTCCTTTCCCATGCTCTGTGAAACCTTAGCATTTGTAATCTAGGCATCCTGGACGCCTGACACATTTGGGGGCTTGCTGCTTCTCACGCCCTTTTTACACTATATTCCCCTTTCACGTGGGCAGAAGTTGTGGTCAGCGCCTTCCCTTTCATTGTCATATTGCACACATAAGCCCCTACCACAAGGGGTTAGTAACAGCAGATTACACAGTGACAAGAAATAAGTGTGATGGGCTTAGGCTTTGGGGCTCCTCCATCCTTTTAGCTCTCTGGAGAATGATTGGATGCAGGTATCAGCCATGCACACAGCATAGTAAGCACCACAGCATAGGCTAGGACTTGGCACGTCTGAGGCCAAGGTCTGAGCAACTCTGGCCATGTTCCACCCATGCTGTGCCCTAGGCCAAAGTCCCCAAATGTGACCACAGAGACCAGAACGCTGATACTAGTACCTGCTCTTTTCCTCCTTCCCAAGATGGTAGCACTGTTGGGTATTTAAGATATGAGGGTTGGGCTTGGGGTGTGAGAGATAATTGGACAGACTAAAAAAGTGCCAGGATGAGCCAAAAGGCCCAGAAGGTTCCCGTGTGCGGAGGCAGCATGCACATCAGCCTGGGCGGGGGCCCCTCCACCTCCACTCAGGCACACCTGAGGTTAGCACCCTGCTCAGGAGGTTGCAGAGTAAACCTTCCATTTGGTAGTTACTGAAAACCTTTCATTTTTATATTCCTACTGGAACACTTTCATTATACATGAGAACAACTTTTACTTCTTACTACAGAGCTGGCAGCCGTTACTATAGCAATATTGAAAGTATTTTGAGGTATTTTTATACAGTGAATTCTACAGACTCCCTGCCAGCTGTACAGAGCAGCTAATAGAACGGGCTGTAACCCCCAAAACTGTTTCTTTTCATTCTCTCAAATCTTTTGTTAAACTCTTGAAAATCTTTAAATCCTATAATGTAAGCCTCTTATTTTTAGGAAAAATAATAGTTTGGAAGAGCTACAAATGTATTTGCCTATCAGACATTGAAATAGCTCTGAAATCACTCCGATTTTTTTTTTTTCCTGTGGATGTCAAAAGGATATAATCATTTCTTGGGATCTTCTGGTTCCTTTTAGAAAGTGGAATGCAGTCATGGATTCCCTCTGTGTGTCTGCAGGGCCTGGACAGCTTCAAAGTGAAGCAGAAATTCTTCTCTGATGGCCAGGATCCCACTCCTGCCTTCCCTGTGCCGTACGATCTGCCCCCCGAGCTGTACGGGAGTAAAGGTGAGACACAGATGCAGGGACGGACCCAGGGTGGGTGCGTTGTGTAGGAAGCAGCAGAGCCCAGGAGAGGCTTTGGTTTCTTCTCAGGGGGAGCCTGGCTCTGGATCCTTTCGGGGTCAGGGTGGCAGCATTCGGTTGGGGCCACTGGAGCTGCAGCCTCAAACTGGTGGGTCTTGAAACGCTTTTGTAGTCTCACAATTATTGAAAAGCATAAAAGATTTTAGTTACATGAGACTTCCAATCTATTTATATTTACCACATTAGAAATTTAAACCAAGAGGGCTGACCAGAGAGCTTAGCGAACTAAAGCGCCTTTTAGGCAGAGCGCAGTGGCCAGGGTTTGATCCCTGGCATGCCGTGCTGGCTCTGCCCCAGGGCTCACTGAGGGAGATTAAGACTGGGCCTGGTGGTGTGCGCCTATAATCCCAGCACTTGGGAGACTGAAAACAGGAGAATCACTGTAAGTCTAATCTACGTAGTGAGACCCTATAGACCCTGCCTTAAATTCACTTTTAAAAAAAGGAAAGAAAAGAAATTTTAACCAAGAAATGTTTGTTAACTTATTAGTTTGGGCCAAGCATGGTGGTACAGGCCTAATCCGAGCACTGTGGGAGGCTGAGGCAGTAAGATCACAAATTCAAACCTAGCCTACGAAACTTAGTGACTTGGAGAAACCCTGTCTCAAAACACACATTTTTTTTTTTTTTTTTTTTTAA
>NDGN011507488.1:2151-14520 GCA_002564285.1 Tympanoctomys barrerae
CACATGCCAGCCAGCCCCACCCCCAGGTGGGCTGAGCTGGCCACACACACACACACAAATAAAAAATAAAATAAAATAAAAATAATTTTTTTAAAAAGCAATAAATGATAAGGAATGAGAGCGACATCATCTCTCTGTACCCCTTTTATGTGAATGTAAGAATCACATATCTTCTTCAATGTTTTAATTATTTTTATTTTTCAACATAAAGTTATATTATGATATTAAATGTGCTATCTTTTTCAATGAAACCACTTCTCCATGCTGGATTTTTATGCTGCTTTTAGGGAGAGTTCAGGGCCTTACTGTACCAGAGCAGATTGTTCAGGGCAAGGAATCAGATATGTCAGTCAGGGCTGGAGCGGGTAGAGATGTGGACAGATGGGAACCTGGGGAGGAGGACGAAGGCAGCCAGACCTGGAGGTGAGAATTGTCCTGAACCTTCCAGAAGCACAGACACTGCTGTGCAGCTCGGTGGGCTACTGTTACGGAGGGCTCAGCGTCTTGGGTAGAGGAGGCCTGCGCTTGCCATGCGGTCAGGCTTTCAAGATGGGGGTCAGCAAAGGAAAGACAAGAAAGCTCCCAACCCAGAACAGTAGCAAGCACAGTGTGTCCAGAAGATTCTGGGTAGTCCTGGATGCCTGTTCAAAGCTCTTTTACCAAGGATAGTTCAAATTTCATGGGAGCTCAAGCCAATACAATGGAGGGTGGTAGGGCTAAGAAAGAAACAGTTATGGTTAGAAAATGAGAAATGAAACTGGATATTATTCAGGATGGGAAAACAAAACAGATGGCAACATTTTAAAAAGCCAACAACTAGCACAAACATCACAAAATCCAGACAAATAACCTAATATTTTGTATTAATTAACTGCCATTACCATTCCATAATACTTGTCTCCCCACAGTGTTTGGCTTCACATTCCCTGGCTCTCTTTTAATATGAGGGTTACTTTTGATGTCTGTAGAGGGGATGAAGAGCTATCAGTGAAGACTGGGTAGCTCCAGTATGGCTGAACTTGTTTCAGATTATTGACAGAAAAAAAAAAAAAACCTTTCTGTCATGTCTGCAATAGATTATGGGTGATGTATAAGTTGTTAGATTGGTAAAACTTCGGGAGGCCTCTATGGAGTTTCCTTTGTAGTATTTCTGGATACTTTAAATTTTCTTGTGCAGGGAATAGTCTGAATACTCTTTGTATCGATAGTCACTAACCAGTTTCTCACTGATATCCTCATAGTACTGAAATATGACTTCTACCCTGGCCATCTTATGCCCTGGAGTGATGCTACACAGTAGCAAGGATGAGTCAACACAGTAGGACAGGATCATTCCGGAAGCCATTTTATACGACAGTGGCTGGCAATAATTTAACTAGATGCTGAAAGGATTGTAAAGCATGTAATTACATGTGCCTAAAACCAAACCACATGTATCCCAACTCAATTTCCCTTCAGTTGAAACAACAACAAAAAAAACTACAGTCCAGTTTACCCTCAGTCTAGCTCCAGGGGAAAGTAGGACACAAAAAGAGTTGGAACATAAAGAGACAGTAAACCAGGCATGGTAGCACACCCCTGTCATCCCAGTGCTCTGGAAGGTTGAGCCAGGAAAGTATCAAGTTTGAGTATGGCCTGGGCAACTTAGGGACTTGGTAAGACCCTGTTTCAAAAGAAAAAATTATTGAGCCAGGGATATAGCTCAGCAGCATAGTGCCTGCCTAGCAAGTGTAAGGCTCTGAGTTCAACTCCAAGTACAAGGAAAAAAGGGGGGGAAGGAAAGGAAAGGAGAATACTTAAAAGCTGGGAATATAGTTCAGTGGAAAGACCCTGGGTTTAATGAGAGACAGACAGACAGACAGACAGACAGACAGACGACAGATCTCAACTGATTGCAGCTCCATACTTCTGAAAACATAAGGGACCAGAGCCCATCGTAGGGTCCGCCCAGCACTGGGGTAGCAGCCGACACCTTCCCAGTCCTTGCTCTCTCCTGGGCTCTCACTGTGCCCGCAACACAGGAACAAGTGAGTCAAGTTCGGTTAACAACGAAGTGAGGAAGACAAGCACACAAACATAAATCACAAGACAGTGTGATGACAGCTTGCCAGACAGGCTGTGAAAACGAAGAGAGACCCTGTAGGCTTCACAGAACAGTCATTGAGGCTCTGTAGCATGGAGACCTAATCCATCTCAATCCTTAAGTCAGAGACACCTCTTTGTCCTCAAAGGGATGCTTAAAGGGTTGTGTTATTGAGAGCGCACACACAAAGCCGAGGCTTGTTCCTCGTAAGTAGGCCATGCATACCCTTCTGCACAGACTGACTCAAGAATGCCATTTTTGTTTCCTACTACTAAGCACTCAACCTGCAACTGACCCTAGCCTGGAATAGCAGTGACCTTGGCCTTTATCCAAAACTCATATCCATCTGATCATTCGGACTCTACACTTTCCAAAGACTTGATTCCCTCACCCCCTTCCCATCTTCTTCCCCCAACACAGATATTATATTAATCAACTTAAAGCAGATGTTCTTAGGAAAGAAGTAGGTCAGGTCTGCAGACCCAAATCCCATCCAGTCTTTTCACAAAATCTTGACTTTAAAAAAAAAAGTGGAATTGATATTGCAATAATTAAGAGCCAAATATGTCTACCACTGGTGGCAGATAACATTTCACTTTCATTAAGCAATATAAAATAGACGCGAGAATTCCCGGCTGCCACCCTGACTCACCAGGCTTTGCGGAATGAATCTTAAATTGCACTATGTCAGTCAGAGCTCAGGAGTTATCAGCATCATTTAATTAACTTTTTTTTTTTTTTGCAAAAACTAACATGTTAGAATAAAATATAAAATGTAATCCCTGTGCAAACCCACCACTAATGACAGCCCCCAGCAGAGGCCTGAGCTGAGCCTGGCAGGAATCAGGGCATCCAGCCCTGTCCCTTCCCTCAAGCCTCCCCTTGAGCTGGAAGGAAGAGAGAGGTCAGCAGCTCTTCCACCTTGACCCAGAACCTCTTGGCTGGAGAACAACTCTTCTTCCTTGGGGCGCTGACTTCTCTTCTGCCTCCTGTTAACTTGAAGCCACTTTCCTATTGAAATCGAAATGTGTTTGTTTTTTTTTTCTCATAAGAAAGAAACAAAAAAACTTTTCCTAGTTCACCAAAAAAAGAACAGTAACTGGCATCCCTGGCTTCAGATAGGAGAGGAACATTATTGCCTAGAAGTGAATGTCATGAGTGATAATGGAAGCCATCACAGTATTAGGCATTACTGTGAGAAAGAATGCCTGTGTGGGCGCACGCGCACACACACACACACACACGCACGCGCACACACACACACACACACACAAGATGGGAGGAGAAATGGGAAATCGCTCAGAGTCTCAAAGTTCAACAGAGCCCTTGTGACTCTGCAGTTGAGTGTGAGCAGGACTCTCCCACATGGAATTGATTCTGTACTGACCAGTGCCAACAGATGGCACCAGTGTGGCCGTGCTGCCCCACACCAAGCGTGGACACTCAGAGAGACTCTCGGCACTCTTTGTAGCTGACCTGGAATTCAGCTCCAGAGTCCTTCTCGCACCACACTCAAGAGTCACTGCTTGTCAGCAGGTGTCAACCTTCCTGTAGTCCCTTCATTAGCCAGAAGTCCTGTTTCACCTGTTGCTACCTGTCCCTCGACAGCCTGTCAGAGGATCTGATCCTTCTTGTCCAGATTCTCCAGTGGTCGGGAGGAGTCCAAACTCAGGGGTTCTTCCCAAGTAACTGAGCCAAGAGCTGTCAATTAGAAGGGGGAGAAAAGACTGCCCTTTTTGGGGTTCCATTATATAAGACACAAAATATATATATTTATATTGTGTTTGCTTTTTCATCAATTCTCTGGCTAACTGTTTGTTCTTTTTTCCTTCTATTTTCTTTCTATAAAGAAATAAAGAGTTTAAACATAGGTAAGATGAAGAACTCTTTCCTATATAATTTGATATGGTTCGTTTGCTTCCTTGTGTTTGCTTTTTTTGTTTTGTGCTTCTTGTGTAATGTTGTATATTTTTATGTACCAAATATAGTAACTTTTTATGTGCTAATTGTGTTGTGAGTATGATAAGCTTTAGCAATTATGAAATGCAGTCAAAAAGCAACCAAATAAGCTGACAGTAATTAGAATTTCCGGGAGATACGAGAGCAAGATAATGAACCTTCCGTGAACCTTCATCCCGACGGCTCGCAGTGGCCTGGAATTGGGCAAAACAGTTGAGGCAAACTTCTGGCTTTTGTAAATGCTGGACTAGGTTCACAAAAGCTTTAATGAACTGGAAACGGGTCAAAAACTCATTTTCAACTCATTAATGATTTTTTCCCTTGGATATATGGTCATTTTTAAAAATACACACAAACACACACATACACATACATACACACACACACACACACACACACACACACACACACATAGTTAATTGCCAATCTGCTGATCAGAATGAATCCAGCAGTCAGAAGTGTGAGAATTACATGCAGTTGAATCACAGCAGAGTAGCCCGAAGGGTGCGGAGCAGGTACTACTTGTCTGAGTAACCTTTGAAGCCATACCAGTCCAACTCATGTGTCCACCATCCAGCACACACGTATGTGAACGTACACGCATACTGCACTGACATGGATGTGGCATGAGTATTCTAACAGACTAGAGGCCTTGTTTGTATTTGAAGGAGGAAAAGAAGCAAAGCAACTTGTTTCACCACTTGCAGGAATTCTTCTCACTTCATACTGTGAAACACAGAGGGGCTTCCTTCTGATACTAGGGTAAAATTAGACACAGAGTAGACTTAGGTTGTCTGGCACTACTGGTCAGTGGAAATTTATAGGAAAACTTCTCTCCTTTCTTATTCTCGGGTAACCCAAAATTGGCTGGTTATAAGAAGCCCATTTGAGCTAAATAAAAAAGAGCAAAAATGCCCTGGAAGGCCACCCACCCTCCAGGACAATGGTACCCTGAATTTGAGCTGCAGCCCCAGCTGTGGAAGCAGGACTGTCCACCTGACCTGAACTGTTCTGCTAGCCTTGCTGGAATTAGCCTGGGGCCATGGGAAAGAATGCTTTCCCCAGGCAAGCATTCACCCCAAACCCTCGATGGCCTGCTTTTATGGCAGACATTTGGAAAAGCTTCCTCAAATCAGGCTCCCTAGAAAGTCCAGAATTAATTCTCCTGCTCATAGATAGGCACAGATGTGCACTGCCTTCATCTTTCTGTTCCTCGTGCCAGCTACCACTCATTCAGTAAGAGAGTACAGCATCTAATTAAAAAATGGCATGAATTTTCCCCCTTTCTGCTTTAATTTGCTTTGCATATATGGATATTCTCTGATGATTTGGCAAAAAAAAAAAAAAAGGGAGACGAAAAAAGAAAGAGTGAAGGAAAGGTTAGGGATGGATTCCAGCTAGCCTACCCTTCTAGGCTAGTTATCTGGGCTGGGATTTTTAAAAAGACCTTGACTTCTAGTTCAATTGTGTCTTAATAGCAACCTGAGGAGAATCTGGAATTAAAGATAGTCTCGTCTCACAAATTACCCCTAAAAATAGCTCCCTAGCTCTTCTTTTTTTTCCCCCTTAAATTGGGGAAGAACCCAAATGGCAGTGTTTTAATTAGTAATTTACCAGCTAATGTCTATAGGACAAATGCGCCAAACACTATCATCACCCTCACCTTCCCTTCACCTCACCCAGGCCCTCTCCTCCCAGTGCCCCAAAGTATAATTTTTAAATATCTGAGGAAAAAAGACCTACGCTTGTTTTAGGCATGTGAGTCCAGAACCTTGTTTCCCCCACCGGAGCAGAGAGGGGGATAGAAAAACCTCCTGCTTGTACAGAAAGGTGCAACTTTAATAACCCGTTCTGAGCATGTATGAGCATTGATTCTGGTCCCACTGCAGAGGGGAGAGCTGTTGGACTTGGGGGCCCCAAAGAACAGGAGCGATGATCTCATTTGATTTCTTCATTTCTCAAGGAAGGATGCTAACACCCAGTGACACCAAAGACTTGCCTAAGGTTACCGACCAGGTCTGAGTTGAGCTTTGAGTTTCCTGTGTCTGATCCTGAGACGGTTCCACGGTTCTCATTCTATCCTAGGTAGCCTTGCAAAGGACTAATAGGCACATGGCCAAGGAAGTACCCAGTTTCTGAGCTTACGAGCTCCTCATACACTTCCCATGCACGGTTCCTCATCTCCTGACGTGGCTCAAGGCTTTGTAGGTTCTTTGTAGACTCACACTGTGACCTCACTGCTCCCCAAGATTTGAAAACTATATCTCTTTGTTTTATAATTCAGATTCTTGACAGCACAGCGAGATACCCACATTTCTTCATGCTAAATGCCAACTGTGTTTTATCTCTACTAAGGAACAGTAAGAGCTGAGATACTGGGGGTTGGGGTACCTCTGGGAACCTTCTTGTTAAAAACAAAACTTCCAGATTGCCTCAGTAGTAATGATCGAGTGTCTTGGAGGCATTAGAATGCATACATTAAATAGAGAACACATGGTACTTCTCCTCACTCTCATATACTAAGCCCATGGGAGGAATAGAAGAGGCTGACACACAGGAGTTGGTGTTGAACGACTAACTGCCCTGCTCATGAAAACAGGATAGAGCGGGAGCTTTCATACTGGCTCAGGGAAGCAGCCTGCTAGGACGTGTGGTGGATCTGTGAATTTCAGGATCGCACCCAACACTCAAGCTTCATTAGAGGTAGTAAAGAGCCACATTATGTTAGAACACTAAGTTATGATTCTTTCCAGTTCACTAAAGTGGAAAGATATGAGAGAAGGTAACAGTCATCTAGGGCTTTTGTCATCTCACTGACTGAGGAGGCCGCTGTCTAGCCTCCCCTTATTTCTCTTTGTGCTTCTTCTACTAAAGCAACAACCCTGCGCACAAGTACTACTTGGCCGTAGATCCTGTGTCTGGCTCACTCTTCGTCTCGGACACCAACAGTCGCCGAATCTACCGTGTCAAGTCTCTGAGTGGAGCCAAAGATCTGGCTGGAAATTCAGAAGTCGTGGCAGGGACTGGGGAACAGTGTTTGCCCTTTGATGAAGCCCGCTGTGGGGACGGAGGGAAAGCTGTGGATGCAACCCTGATGAGCCCACGAGGTAAAGCCTGCAGAAGAAGGAACCTCTATCTCAGAGCTTGCTGCAAGCTTTGCTATCTTCTTCTTGGAACTGAATGAAGCTCAGCAGTCCAAAATACAGCTTTCCATAAAATAATTTAACTCTGATAGATTGCTTTGGTGTGTGGGTGGGTGTTTAATTTTTATTTATTTGAAGTAAACTTTATTACCCACATATGCTACAAGTGAAAAGTGGAATGGATTGCACCTGGAGGTTTCTGATTGCTGCTAGTCACAGAGCCAGAAGAAAATCCTGGTTCCAAAGGCCAAAGTGCCAGCTCTCAGTGATGGAGATAGAACAAAGCCCAGCAAGGGTCTCTAACCTCTCCCAGAACAGAATGGTAGACAGTACTCTTAAGTGAAGTCGAAAGCTCAGTGCCAACCATGGGAATGCCCAAGAAAATGGTAGTCATTAAGAATGGGTATAAAATGAATAAAAGATTTAAAAAAAAAACAGTATCCCACAGTATGAAGAAGATATCTAATAAATATTTGTTGAATAAATTTTTTAAAAAGAAGAATGGGTATAATTTCCAGGGGTCTGGCATAGAGGAGTGCTTGGAGCCAACAGGTCTCCATTTGAAAAGGACTAAAGATGCTTAAGGTTAAGGAGCAGTCATCTAAGGGTCTAATTCCTGTTAGCATTTTTTGCTACTGTGGAAGCAGCCTGCAGCATGGATTAAGGATGCGAAGCCTTGTACTTGGGCACTGAAATGAAAAAGCAAAAGGAATAGAAACCGCAGTCCGTGTCTTATCAGCCCCGCTGTGACAGGGGAATGCTAGCACTTGGTGTCTCCCTAGGGCATTGGAGTGCTGATTGGAGTCAAGGCTTAATCGGGAATTCTTCCTGGAGGATATGTTTTGAATTGGAAGTATGTGCCTGTGAGAACCATTGTTTCTCCCCCTCATTGTTGGGATCATTTATGAAGGGTATTCAAGTCATCTACCACCAATATTTTTTAAAGCAGTGAACTTTGGAAATAACTTTCTCTCAAAAGAGTAAGCATAGAGTTGGTTCCTTATTCATTCATTGGCAGCCTTAGTTCACTGGCAGCACAAGGTGCTGCTTTCAGTTGGAGAGAAGGATGGTGCAACAGCCAGCACCAGGGGAATTACGCCAATCTCACTGCAGCGCGGCTAAGAAAGGCTGAGGACCAGCACTCTGTAGGTTCTAATCCACCCCACTAAGGCCCAGGCAGAAAATGAGTGGCAAGGCAGCTACCACCTCCAGCCCAAAACCAGGCTCCCTTCCAAGAGTTATATTCCCACTGCTTTTCTTTTGCAGGTATTGCAGTAGATAAGAATGGGCTCATGTATTTCGTGGATGCCACCATGATCCGGAAGGTGGACCAGAATGGAATCATCTCCACCCTCCTGGGCTCCAATGATCTCACCGCTGTCCGGCCCCTGAGCTGTGACTCCAGCATGGATGTCGCCCAGGTGGGACTTTTCTACTTCTCATCATTAAGCCACTTTCAGTTCCCGGCCTAACATTTGCACCTGTTTCCTAAATTGGAAGACGCGCGGGAGGGAGAGATCTGGACACCAATCACAGGTCGTTCAGAGAAGGGCCCCAGGTGAACTCCACAGCAAGGTGGACTAGAAAAATGTCAGGAAGGAATGGGAGAGAGTGCGTAAGAGAAAGGGAGACGCGGCTCAAAAGAGCCAAGTTGGTGACACACTCCAGCCGTGGCAGATTACAGGGTAGGAGTTGTGTGTAATTACTGTTCTCCTCCATGATTATTGCAGGTTTGAGGCTGTGCCGTATAGTGTTAGGTGTCAGTCAGAGCATCCCTGTTAATCAGAAATGATTGCATCCTCACTATATAAACCTTCACTTTGTGCAGGAGTAAGTAGAGCACAGCTCTCTGCAGTAGTCCCCGAAGTGTGTGTTTAGCGAAGACTCTTACGGTGGCAGAGGAAAGAGGTTCCTCAAATGTACAGCATTTGATCTCAAACAGCCTGGAATATACGTTCACTTTTCCTGTAAGAGTCTTTTCAACCCTCGGTCAACCTCATAAATTTCAGCTCAAATTCCACAGCAGACTTGACAACTTGCTACTAGGGTTTTTATTTCAAATTCCGCTGAGGAAGAGCATGTTTGTTTCAGTTCTGGTTTGGTTTGGCTTTATTTTGTTCTGTTCTGTTTTGTTTTCCAGGGAAACACTCCACTTGAGGTTTGCTAGCTCTCCTGTGCCTCATGTGCCCTTGGGTTAGGGTCACCTTTAAAGCCACATGGTTCTTTGCTGTGATTTAGATAGAGATGACTTAGCCCAATGTGACCCCTTCTCAGGCTCACAGGCCGGATGCTCCTGATCCCTTCTGCAGTGAGCAATCTGTACACCATATGTGAGAGCTCTGACCCTGCCTGATCATCTGGGACTAGGAAACTGTTGTGGGAAGAAGTGGCGGTCTGGTCTAGTCAGGGCATGTGATAGAGCAGGAAATGTTTGTGAGGGCACCATGAACCTGGTTTACTGATGAGCACCCCTAGTACAGTGTGTTAAAGGCTAAGTCACTCTTTCTAGGTGCATTTAATACCCGTGTAAATGCCCCAGGTTTGAGTACTACATAGACGGGAGGCTGTTCCTTGAGGTGATGCCATGTCATCCACAGGTTCGCCTGGAGTGGCCAACAGACCTCGCTGTCAACCCCATGGATAATTCCCTGTACGTGCTAGAGAACAACGTTATCCTCCGAATCACTGAGAATCACCAAGTCAGCATCATTGCAGGCCGCCCCATGCACTGCCAGGTTCCCGGCATTGACTACTCGCTCAGCAAGCTCGCCATCCACTCAGCCCTGGAGTCAGCCAGCGCCATTGCCATCTCTCACACAGGGGTGCTCTATATCACTGAGACAGATGAGAAAAAGATTAACCGTCTACGCCAGGTAACAACGAATGGAGAGATCTGTCTCTTAGCTGGGGCAGCCTCGGACTGCGACTGCAAAAATGATGTCAGTTGCATCTGCTACTCAGGAGATGATGCCTACGCAACTGATGCCATCTTGAATTCCCCATCCTCCTTAGCTGTAGCTCCGGATGGCACTATCTACATTGCAGACCTTGGGAACATTCGGATCAGGGCAGTCAGCAAAAACAAGCCTGTGCTGAATGCCTTCAACCAGTACGAGGCTGCATCTCCCGGAGAACAGGAGTTGTATGTTTTTAATGCGGATGGTATCCACCAGTACACTGTGAGCCTAGTGACAGGGGAGTACTTATATAATTTTACATATAGTGCTGACAATGATGTCACGGAATTGATCGACAATAATGGCAATTCCCTGAAGATCCGCCGGGACAGCAGTGGCATGCCCCGCCACCTACTCATGCCAGACAATCAGATCATCACCCTCACTGTGGGCACCAATGGCGGCCTCAAGGTCGTGTCCACACAGAGCCTGGAGCTTGGACTCATGACTTATGATGGGAACACTGGGCTCCTAGCCACTAAGAGCGACGAAACGGGGTGGACAACGTTCTACGAGTAAGTGGGTTTGGTGGGTTTGTAAAGAATGTCTGCCTTAGCTGGCTTCAAGATCAGCTGTTCATGTTGCTTTGAAATTTGCTCAGTCACGTTGTCTTTCCAACCTTAATGATTTCTCATGGCCTCCAGATACTCATGTCCCTCTCCCTGACTCTTAAATGACTTGCTCTGTTGGGTCTTTGATATATAAACGTCCTCTCTCCTAGCATGGGGAATTCCTGTTGTCTGCTTGCCATTCAAATTTCAGGATATTGGACACGCACAGCACCTGGAAGATAAAGTGCTGATTAACTTTGCTGATTATTCATGTTTGCCATGGGTGCGGAAATTAGAACCTAAAAGGCAAGATCCCAGTGGGGCTTCTGTAATTTGCCAATAGGTCCAGCAACACACTTGATTGCACAGGCAGGTAGATAAACTCTGAATTTCCTCTTTAGCAGAAGAAGATCAATACAGATAAAGTGCTAGGTATATTAAAAGATGTGAGAGCTGGTCATATTTCCCTTAACAATTATCTCATACTTAATAGTGTCTTACCATTTGTTTTGCCAAAAAGCTGTTTTCCCTAGCTCCTGAAGCAGCTTGTGGTCAAGCTGCCTGCTGCTCCTGGTATTAACCAATAAGGTACTGGTTGGCGGAAGTTGCTGAGCCATGACCCTCCCAATCTCCGCCTGAGATAGGAATGGAATCTACAAGTATCCAGCTGTCCTTGGAGAAGGGTTAACCCTTATGTACACGGAGTCCTTGATTGCATCCTGTCTGGATGGTACAGTAAGGTAGGGAGGATGTGTGGCAGAGTGACAAGGGAACAAGAGAAAGGACAGAAGATTTCATTGTTGATGACTCCTAAATCTAGAAAGGTTCTGTTCTCATTCATCAGTGGGCTTGGGAAAATTTGAAAGGCTGCTTTTGCCACCTGCTGGAGCTTTTTTGAATTGTCAAATTGCTTTCCTTGCTGTGGGGTCCTTCTTTGGACAAAGCTACCTCCTAAAGCCTATCCATGTTTTTCGAAGCCCTGGAACTTGATTGCACTTCAGGAACCGTGATTCTTCCCTGAAGGGCACCCTCCAGCTGCCAGCAGCAGCTCTCATCCCAAGTAGGTTAAAGCTAGACTCTAGCTCCCACATTTGTTGGCTTCTCATTTTACCATGGGGCAGGTTCACCTGAAGACACAGGACATTTACAGATTAGTTGTTAATTGAGGGGAGAGGAGAGGAATGGGGGAAAAAGAAAGAAGCAAGATATACCACAGAGAGGTACAAATTCCCTGTGATGAATGACAACATTCGGTATATCTACAATGTACCAATAAAATAAAAATTAAAATAATGGAAATTATTTGTTGAGGCTCCAGGATAAAGGTGAAAGAAAAGGCTGGGCCAAGGATATAGCTCAGTGGCTTAAGCACCTGCCTGGCAAGCACAAGCTCCTGAGTTCAAGCCCTGATACCACAAAAAAAGAAAAGAGAAAAGAAAAAGAAAAGGCTGCTTTAGGGAGACCAACCTAGGGCTATCTTAAAGGCTGTAGTTCACATCTCGGGCCTAGAGAATCCACAGACACGAACTCTTGAGTGGCAGGTATGTTTTAGCAAGCATCTGTCTCCAGCTCAATACTTTAAAAAAAAAAAATTTATTTATTTGTGTGTGTGTGTGTGTGTGTGTGTGTGTGTGTCTCTGTGTGTGTGTGGCCAGCTCAGCCCACCAGGGGGCGGG
>NDGN011507488.1:19330-31102 GCA_002564285.1 Tympanoctomys barrerae
GGGTTGGGTTGGGTTTAGCTTGGCTTGGCTTGGCTTGGTTCTTTTGTTGTTGTTGCATTCTGATTTGCTCTTTCAAATATGTCTTTGTTGAGTTGGTTACCCTGGGCCTGAAGTCTTGAGCAGTTTCTTGGCAGGACCAGGGTCTCCAAGGGTTCTGACCACCCGGTGGTTATTGTTGCTATTAAACATGCCACATGGTCCAGGACAAGTATAAGGCCAGGCAAGAAAATGAAATGTGCAGATTAACTTTCCTTTTAATTAAGATATAATGTCGGTGGGTTAGCCAGTTGTCAGAGGATAAAAGTGTCCTCTCAGTAGATAAATGGTGACATTTCTGGACTATTATCCTGAGACAGAGCCTGTTTCAATGACTCTATTTCTGCTTTTCCAAATGATTAATGATGTAGATTCTGTCCTTTGCATGAGGGCTGGAGTCACAGAATGACAGGTACATCTTGTCACTACCCCAAAAGCTGGAATCTCAGAGGCCCACTGCTCGGCTCCTCTGCCCAGGCAATCTGGAAGCCCCTTTCCTGTAAAAAGAGTCTCTGGCTCACATTGCCTTCCTGAAACTTTTCAATAAAGAAAAAGGGCAAAAGTCTGACTGACCTGTGTAGATTCCATTCGAGAAGATAAACAGCACATTGTCAGCCCCCTCTGCTCGCTCCACCTCATGGCATTTGAGTCGCTTCAGAGTTCTCTTTCATGGCAGTGCCATCGTGGTTGAGTTAGTAACAATAGCACAAGCAGAGAAGAAAGGGCTTTTTCTCTTGATTTTATGGAAGAAGCCTGGACTTGCTTTGCCGTGGAGCTGACCTGCGATTAGACCATCAACGGTGGGGCAGATGTTAGGCAAAAGAGGGGAAAATATTAAAGTAATTTTCTTTCATTTACTTTTTTTTCATATAAGCTAAAATATATATGTTAAAGTTCAAGAATTTGATTGACACAAATTGTGTAGGCAATAGACATTTTTAAATGTTTAAATGTACTATTAATAGTCTTCGGTGAGTAAAAGAAAAATACCACGGCATAATTATTTCTGGAGTGCCACATATTAATAATGTTTTTCTTCGCATGGATCAGTAACATCTCTGCTATTCACCTTCACATTGTATGTGTGCTAATTGAAGGCAGCCTTCGATTGACAGCTGCAAAGTACCATGGAAACCTGTAAAAATAGGGGCTCTATTCTCTTCTGACTAATCGAGTGGATAATTTCTTTCTCTTTCCCCACCCCCACTCATGTTTTCCCAGATCAAGTGCGGAACAGCTACCAGCTCTGTAATAATGGTACCCTGAGGGTGATGTATGCTAACGGCATGGGTGTCAGTTTCCACAGTGAGCCCCACGTCCTCGCGGGCACCATCACCCCCACCATTGGCCGCTGCAACATCTCCCTGCCCATGGAGAATGGCCTGAACTCCATTGAGTGGCGCCTGAGGAAGGAACAGATCAAAGGCAAAGTAACCATCTTTGGCAGGAAGCTCCGGGTAAGTGGTGCCACCCAACTTCCTGCCACAAAGTGAAAGGAAACACACCCTTTCCTCACAGCGTAGAGAAGAATTCCAAACCTCC
Organism: Tympanoctomys barrerae; assembly: GCA_002564285.1. Classification (NCBI taxonomy): domain Eukaryota; kingdom Metazoa; phylum Chordata; class Mammalia; order Rodentia; family Octodontidae; genus Tympanoctomys; species Tympanoctomys barrerae. The sequence goes on from NDGN011507488.1 coordinate 20,909, forward strand.
ACTCTTCTCTGGGAAAGGCAAGTTGTTGCCTCAGAGGGTAGAAGCCATATGCCTTTGGGCCTTGTACCTTGGGGCAAATGTTCTTTATTTCCTAAGGCTGCAAATGGCAGTCATTTCCTGCTGGGGGATGCTATAGCCAGAAAACTGTTCAGTCTTCTTTCATATTCATCATCTTGTTCCTCAGTTCTCTGTCTTAACTAGTTCAACAACTGAATTGCTGCTAGTGTCTGCTACTACCAGTGAATTGGGCTGGGTAATTTACTAAACACTGGAAGAATAAAAATTGTAAGGTATGTTCTGTACACTCAGGGCCGTATGATAGCACACACCGACCCAGACTGGTCACAGGTTTAGTGAAAGACAAAGGTTCCTCCAGGGTCTGATGGAGTCACAAGGGCACAAAGGAAGAGATATGGAGTCAGGGATGGCACCCAAAAAGGAACTAACCACCAAACTACAGGAAGAAGTTTAAACCAACCCTAGTTTCTGCACACTAAGCAATGTGCCCCAGGTTACATCTTCTAAAATGTAATATGTAATATGTATTGAAGACTTTTATGTTGCAGGCATCATATTAAATGCTTTGCTGGTATTATCTAATTTTTGCCTTTACAACAACCCCATTGAGGTAGTTATTATCACCTCCACTTTTTCAGATGAAGAAACAAATTCAGGAAAGCTGAATGACTAAGGATGCAATGGCTAGAAAAGACAGCTGAGCCAGGACTCAGCTCCATTTGCATCTTTCTATCTGACTTGTCCCCCCAGTTGTCTTAACCACTGTCCTGTACAGCTTCCCATTTTGATGCCCTGTCAAACAGATCATGTCCATACTAGTAGACTGCTCTTGTCAGCTACCCATGCCAGTGTGGTCCTACTATCATGCTAAGCCTTTCATCAGGTCTGGAGAATCCTGGGGTGCCCAGTTTTCATCAAATCCAACACATGTTGACTACACACCCACCATGAGCCATGAGTTTATGATACAGGATGCAGAAAGCAAAGCCCCCAGCCTCTTGTAGCCTTCATCCAGGGGTGTGGGTAGATGATAACTGAACTATTAAACAACTAAAACAATCACAGATCAAGATAAGCACTAGAAAGACAGAGAAACCATGGAACATGGCAAAGTTTAATGGATGCTTGGGGACGCATGAGAGCAACAGATTCAGCATTGGCAAAAGTTGGGCTGTAACTTGGACCGTGTGTCACCAGAGTGAAACTCGGTCAGCCCAGGTGACCTCCCTGCAGAGCTGGGCACTGCTTGTTAAGATTCTGCCTCCGTCTGGCTGGAGTTTAATTCTCCACATTAGGTTATCAGGCATCTTCCATGTTTTTCTTCCTCTGCTGGTATCTGCAAAGTTGCAAGCAGCAGTATCTTCCTAAAGACAAAAATGGAATGAGATTAGTAGCTAAATCCTTAATGACTGGATTTCAGGTCTGTGTAATTGATTTTTGATACGCTGCACTGTAGAAGTTGATTATAAGTAGTAATAGCGCCTTTTCTCTGATAAATCAGTTATGCATTTTGACTAAGTTTTCAAAATAAAGATAAATGTGGCCCTAAAATAGAATGGCTATAATCCCAACTCTGAATATTAAAAATCTTAATAATGGTACTTGTGGTAATTAGCAGAAGTTAGGCACGCAAGTCTTATAACTGAATTTCTGCCAGGGTTAGATTTGCTGGCATCATGTTTATGCAAATCAAAACACAGCTTTATCTATCAACACCTCAACATTTAATTGTCTGGTGTTAGTTCCTGTAACAATAATCACATATCCATTTAGCTCTCTTAAATGAAAATCACTATGAGATTATAACAGGTTGAGTGGACTGAAAATGTAATTTGAAAATGAGGGAGAAAGCCTGGAATTTATTTGCATCTCATTTATTTTAATTCAGTTCATAAACTGTTTAGTGAATGAAATAAAAGCAACTCCTGGAACTTGCAGGGGAGCAGTTGGAAGAAGGTGGAAGGGAAGTGTTGAGTGTGCTGTGGATTTGGGGAGCTTAGGAGTGGCCTTTTCTCCGGCAATTCATGAGCTCATAGCCTGAAGTTTGTGGCCCCTGGTGGATAAGTGTCTGTTGGCACCCATAAGCCAGAGGTGTTTTCTGAGCCAGTAATAGTGAATGCTCTCCTCTCCTTATCTCGGTCTGGACATTTCCTTCTATCCCTGCTCCACTGTCAAATGGGGCCATGGCATTTTTCATTCATTCAAAAGATACTTAGTGAGTGCCAGCTCTATATGTAGCACCATGGAATGAATAAACTACAGGGAGAAGAAAAAACTGGGATCCTTGTAACCGAGGAGCTTATACTTTAATGAGGAAGACATTGGATCTGAGTATGGTCACGTCCACTTGAGAGGGCTGCAAGTCTGAGGCCAGCCTAGGCAACTTAGGGGAACCCTGTCTCAAAATAAAAAAAAAAAGGGGATGGGGATGTTGGAGATTAGTTCAGTCTGCAGTTGTACAAAGAATGAAGAGGAAGAGGCGAATCAATGGAAATAGTATGATGTAAACCAATGCTACAAGGAAGGATGATTAGTTGTACCAGTCAATTAATGATAGCCTTAGCCAGGTAGCAAATGAACCCTAAAACCCCAGGATCTTAACATATCACAATCCAAATGAGGCAGGCTGCTCTTCTTAACAGGTGCAATGCAGGTGCTCCGTCTTGTGATCCTGCCATCCTACGCATGTGGCCTCCTCCGTTACGCAGCTAGGGAAGAGAGGTTGGCTGTTTGTAGAGGGCTTGGTGAGCAGGCCTCGCCGAGGCACATGGCCCTTCCACCTGCACAGGTGAGAACAGAGTTGGCTGATCTCCACTCATGGCCAGGAGGCTTGGGCACTGTCTTCTCTGAATGCCCAAGGAGAAGATGAGAACGATTAGCTGAGCTCACAGCAGAGCCTCTGCTGCCCCACTCAGGTCTCGCGGTTGACACAGGCCTGGGATGGTTTCACAGAGAGCCAGAATCCTTTCTGAAGAGCTGCAGAAATAGTAGCCAGTTAAAGGCCAAAGAAAGAAGTGACCAGGCAGAGGGTATCGTCTGAGAAAAGGCCAAGAGACCAGCCATGGGGCGGCATTTCAGAAAGCGCTCAGTTACTCTGAGGCCAGAGAAGGTGGATATGTAGTGGAGAGGTACAGAGAGGAGTCGGGAGAGCACTAGAAGGGGACTGGCGTGAGCTGGTGTTTATCCTGAGGACAGTGGGAGTGTGCCCGGTGGGGTGACATGCTGGGATGTGCTCTGTTAGAAAGGTCTCTGCAGATACCTCTGGGGTTGGGGAAGACAGAGGAAGAAACAAAAGAGGAAAAGAGGGACAGCATAGAGGCTGCTGAATTAATCCAAGAGAAAAGAGAGAAGAAGGGGGAGAAATTGGGGAGAGATTTAGAGATACAGTGAACAGGACTGCGTAGACAGTAGGGGTGCTGCATCATGTGGACCTTCTGAGGGGTCCTGCCCATGTCCTGGAGACTGGGGGTTGGGGGCAGCACTCAATCTCTGCAGGCTGCAAGAAGGGGTGAGACTGGAAGCTGACACCAAGGCACACGTGAGGCTGTAGAGTTCCCTCTCTGCCTTTTGCACGGGGAAAGAAGCTGAATGAAGTTGAAAATACAGCCATTTAGCCAACACCAGGGAAATAGCGGGGTCCATGTTCATTCTTCTCATGGATGCCAGGGGCTTAGGGGGTGTGGAAGTGGGGAGGTCATGCACCAGTGACAGTGGCCTGATTTTCCCAGGAACTTGCCAGCTTCCAGAAGCCTGCTCATGTGAAGGGCAGGAGATTCCAAGCCTCCAAGCATCCCTAGAGCTAAGAGAAAATAGAAGTTCCCAGGAAACCCACCACAATAGGACCATGCCGGTAACATTCTGATCTACCTTCTCTCAGTTCTCCTCTCCTCCTTGCAGATAGGGAAGTTTTAAAATGATGGCTGGACCACAGCCTTCCACCAAAATTTGCAGAATACTTAGCTAATTTGGGAATTTCAGGCTCTCATCCCTGCCAAAACTCAGGATGGGGAAGGCTTTCGTTATGCCTCCCAAGGACTCACCATTGAAGAGCCAGCACCACCTTCCCTCCCACTGTCCTGCAGTCCTTCCTATGTCCCCTCTGTCCTTTGAGAAACTCGAGGGCCCATTTCATCACACCACCAGTAAGCTTCACAGGCACAGGGACTATGTTACCCTGCAGCCCCAGTGCAAGGGCCACATGGTAGTTACCCAGACACAAGGGACAAAGGAAGATAAATAAAAAATGTCCTCTTTTGACTCCTTGATAGTGTTTAACCTGTAAACTAAGCACCACCCCAGCAGGTATGAGTTCACAAACACCGGACCTGCTGTCAGGAGTCTTCGCTACAAAGCACCGGAAACTCACCAAGATTAGCTTAATGAAAAATGGCTTTCGTGGTCTCAACTCACAGGCCACGAGACAGGCTCTGGCCTTTAAGTCTCCAAGATGTCATTAGCTTGATATCTCTTCTCATTCTTATCTTCCTGTCCCTCCTCCCTCTTTCCTTCTCCCTTCCTGCCTCCCTCACATCACAGCCCACTCCCACCCACCCCAACAGAGTCTATCTTGGCAGTGGGCCTGACTGTGTCCTGTAGGTAGCCTTGTGTCCCCTTCATATCATTGGGACAGGTAGATTTGGCCAAAGCTGACTCTAGGCTTCTATCCGCTTAGAAAACAGAGAAGAAAGGAACCGATATCTGCCCACAGGAGATGTTTCTGTGACATCCTATGAACTGTGGTTGGCCTGGCTGAGATGGAGTTTTCATCTCTAAGTGAATCATTGGTCAGGGATATGGGAGACCTGTGATTGGACAGGCCCAGGTCACATGTCCTCATCTGTATCAAGTAATAGACATCTCTGGAAGTCACCTGGACAGAAGGCTTAGAGAAAGGAATTGCTGCAAAGGAAGAAGGCGATGCCAAGAGTTAAGAACACACGTGTGCTAGACATAGCCCACAGCCTACGCTCCTCTGTAGCCTTAATGGGAGGCAAGGCTCCTGCCCTGAGGGTCCACTGAGACACCATTGTACCCCGTCCCCGCTCTCTCAGACATTTTCCTGAGCCCTTGGAAAATGGAACTGAACCTGATCCCTTTTATTAAGACTTACACTTCTGCTCTCCTCAAATTTGTTCTGTGGCTGATTCTCTCTGTAAACAAAGGGAGACAACCACCCTCTGGGATATTTCTTCCTGATTATGATTTACACAGAGATTGCAAAGGCAAGAAACAGCTACATGCGTCAGTAGCAGAACAAAAGAAAAATTGCTTCCAAGATAATCTTCTATCATGACACTGATATCAGCATTATTAGTGTTCCAAGAAGAAGTAGGAGTTAGTAATTTTGTTTTGGTTTCCATATAATTAATATGACATTAGCCGGGCGTGGTAGTGCATGCCTGTAATTCCAGCACTAGGGAGGCCGAAGCAGGAGGATCGCCGTGAGTATGAGGCCAGCCTGGGTGACATAGTGAGACCCTGTCTTTACAAAAAAAAAAATGAATATGACATTGCAGTTACACATTGGCATGTATTACTTTTACTTACATGGCAGGTCAAAGTGCCACACAAGCAGGGTATGCGTGTGTACGTGTGCACACATTTGTGAGCTCGTCCTGCATGCGGCCCACCTGCACGCCTGGGCCGGCATGGGAGCCTGCGCTTCCTCTTGCCTGCCACAGTGCATTTGTCCTTCCCTTGAACGAGATCCTCTGTCAAGCGGCTGTTGTCCTAAGTGAATGCTGGTGAATAAAAGAGACACAACTCAGTGGTACGCTATGAGCAAAGCCTGCGCCTGGAGAGACGTAGATAAATCTAATATTCACTTGAATAATGCGTAATTAGAATGCAAAGCTCTGCACGAACATTAAACACACATTCACTAGGCAAGCTTCATTTTTTTTTTTTTTAAGTAGGGTCTACAGGGTCCCACTACCTAGATCGGATGCACGGTGATTCTCCTGTTTTCAGCCTCCAAAGAGCTGGGATTACAGGTGTGCCCAGTCTCAGTCACCATCTCAGCATGCCCCAGGGGCGGGGCTGGCACAGCAGGCCTGGAGATAGAGCCCCAGCTGCTGTGCTCCGCCTAAGCAGGTGCTTTACTCCACTGAGCTGGCTGGCTGGCCCAGGCTTCACTTCTGAACAACCTACTGTTTGGGATGGGGTAGCGGAAAAGCCCTCTTGGAGCTTATGCCTTATTATGCCTGAGCAAGGAGAAGCAGATAGTAATGTGGTAAATGCACAAATCATGTAAAGACATTGTGGTGTACGCTGGGAAGGAAACTCCCCCAGGTGTGGGTTGGAGGGAAGACAGTTCATGATTTAGGTTAAGACCACTCTGAGAAAGTGATACTTGAGCTGAAAACTAAAGGAAGAGGAGGCGGAACTGTCAGAGTATAGTGTGGAAGAAGAGCTTTAGGAGTAAAGGCTACAGCTCAGATGAAGGCCCTGAGGCCAGAGAGAGTGTTGTTTGAACACAGAGCAGTAGGAAAACCAGTGTGGCTGGAGTTGACCACAGAGAATGGGCCACGGAGCAGGCCCCTTTGTGGGCCTGGGAAAATCTTAGTGCTCTGAAGCACTGCAGAGTGACCCCTGGTGAATACCAGGGAGCATGCGTTCTAAGTGCCACTCCTAGGGATTACCAGCAAGAATACTCTTCCTCCTTTTGTCGGCCCTGCGCTCGCTCCACGTCCCAGTCATCTCCACAGTTCTTTCCTCATGTTTGCACTGAACGCTGCCCTGCGTTCTCCACTTTGGGCTCTCCTGTCTTTATCCTCCTCTGTTAATTTCCATGAGTACAGAAGCCATAGCTGCCTCCGTTTCTTAAATGCCTACTGTAAGACTTGCACAGTAGGTGCGAGGTAGGTAGCGAATGCATGAATGGGACTTTTTCAAATTGATGTCATTTCCTTTTCCCAGTTCTCCAGGTTAGAACTTTACATGTCAAAACTGACTGTCATTCAAACCGAGTCCATATTCACTCACATGCATGGAGCGCCAAGCACACCCCAGAACAGTCAGTACACCAAGAAAATTCAAGTCCCTGCTCAACAGGAGCTCACGAGCCATCACATGTGGGAAAATCAAGTTAGAAATAGTGACATGTTGGGGCTGGGGAGATAGCTCAGCAGCATAAGTGCCTGCCAGGCAAGCACAAGGACTCAGGTTCAATCCCCAGTAACACATGCCACGCTGGCCCCAGAACCCCAGGAGCAGGCCCCAAAACTGGATATGATGGCACACGCCTGCAATCCCAGTGCTGGGAAGGCTGAGACAGGAGGATCACTACGAGTCCGCGCTGCATAGCAAGACCCTGTACCAAATAAATAACAGATTTTTTTTAATCCCAGGGCCACATGGCTTTGGAACAACACAGGTAATCAGTGTCATGAGCACAACTCCAATTCAGGTCTTCCCACCTTTCCACTATCCAAAACAGCAAGTCATTCCAAAAATAATGTTTGCTTGAGGAATACATTATTTAATGTGTTTGCAGAGCTTACCCTTCTAATGATGCATTATTTAAGCTAATATTAAATTTATGGCAAGTTGTTTTGTCTGCACAAGCACTGATCCCAGTGCCGCATGGAGTTTTATTGTGAGAGAGAGCGACTCTCCAGTCCCAGAGGACTGGCCCAGGGAGGAAATGAAGACGTCAGCTGGCCAGGCTTTTCCTCTGGGTAAGTGCCTGGCTCCACTCTCCGCAGCGGGCACTTCTGCCTTTAAACATGAGAGAATCTCCTGACCTCCCTCACTGTCTTGTTGGATTTCCCACGCTCCAAGCAGAACGGGCACAAGGGTTCTTCTGCGCGTCTAACCAAAGCCTCTCCTGCTGTGCCACAATTCCACTTCCTGGAGGGGATCCAGCCCTGTGTAATTTCCTCCTTGGTGCTTCTCACATCACCAGCGCCTGCCATTGCCCCCAGAGCTAAGTTAGAGTCACCCGTTATAGGCCCAGCAGGGCCATTTTGACGACAGCGTTTCCTTTTCTCTGGGTTTTTTATGAGCCTCCTCATGACAGGCGTGTGCTTGGTGAGATCAAAACATTCTGGGGGGAAATTCCTCAGGGGAAACCACTTCCCAGCTTCTGCCCTCTGCAAAAATAAAAACCATGCTAAATAGCTGAGTTTTATTAACTGGGGAAGCCAGGCTGAGGAAAATGCCCGATAATTAAAAATAATGGCTTCCTTACAAACACAAAATTGTATTAATTTAAAAATTGGTTTCTCTATCGCTGAATTCCTACCGAGCTGGCTGGGAAGGGAATTGTGCTGATCCTGGCAGTGAAAATAATTCAAAATAACTTTTATGTTCTCCAGGAAGCCTCAAGGTTAATTTAAATATTGCTAGATGGGTAATTTAATTCAGACTAAGAGAACAGTACGGCTAAATTAAAGCTCCTGCGTGCTCTAACTGGGGGGCAGGCACCCACCAAATGCCCCACAAGCCCACTGGACTGTGCACCACCTCGCTCCCCACAGCCACGGTGCCACCTCCTTCTGCACGGCCCCCTTGTAATTAGATATTTTTTATTAGATTACACAAGAGTCCTGAACTCTTTGCTCATCTTTCAATGAATTTATTATATTTAATTATTAAAAGGATTGGGCCTTTTATAGAAATTTCACATTTCAGTGAAATGTGAAGTTAACGCTAGAGCCAGGTGTAGTGGCACACATGTGTAATTCCAGTCTTGGGAGGCTGGGGCAGGAGGATTGCCAAGAGTTTGGGGCCAGCCTGGGCTACTTAATGAGTTCAAGGCCAGCCTGGACTACATGGTGAGGCCTTGTTTGAGAGAAAACAAAGAAGTTAATTCCAACCAGTGGTGTCGTAAAATCCTGTTCCTAAGAACATGGTAAATTTGGAGTGAAAACCCTCCCTGTCATCAATAGCTAATAGCTAATGACTGGCACTACTTTTTTTTAATAGTTGGTGTGCCCCGGCCAGAGGTAAGAGGTCTCATCAGCTCTACGTAGTAGCATTAGGGCTACTCAGCATTTGCCTGGTAGTTTTTCTTTCTGTAATCTTGGCATTCTCAGATATTAATGTTATTGCCATAATAGTCAGGACTATCCATGAGCTACATGTCAGTGCATGTAGTAGGTTTTTTGTTGTTGTTTGGTTGGGGTTTTGGGGGGTTTTTTTGTTTTGTTTTGTTTTGTACCAGGGATCAATGCTGGTCATTTTCCTGAGAGAATACATATGCACGTATATAATCCATGTGGTCCTATTATGGTTATACATGCAATTTGCCTGTTGATCCTTTCCAGGTAAATGAAGATAGGGTAGGACCTTCTTCCTACTGTGAGTATTTTAACAAAGATTTCCCATCGGAATCACCCAGGGGCTGTTAAGTCAGCAAGCCCACAGCCTCTGTCCCCGGGGTCTGATCCAGCAGGTGGAGGGTGAGCCCGACAGCAGTATTCTGAGAGCCTTCCAGGGGCTTTACAGCTCCACAGAGGCCCGTAGGTCACAGCCCTGACCCAGCCTAGGAGCCAGCTTAGGAGAGAGGAGGACGGGCTCAGGGCTCCACCCCTCGCTGCAAGTGTCAGGCTGAGTGGCTCACAATTGTCCACATCTCCTGCATAAAATAAGGGTGACAGGAGTCCTGGCTATGGCACAGACTTGTGAATGACACCACTGGCAGAGATGAGCAGCCTAAGAGAGACGGGCACACTGTGGGGCCTACGATACCTGTGAAGAGAAGCAAACGGGAAGAGGGGGAGGACAGGAGATGGCAGGGAAGAGGCCAGGAAGGGGGTAAAGACAGTGGGGAGTCATCAGCAGGTACCTCCCAGAGCCCTAACAATCCTCTTGCGCTGTCATCATAGCATTCATTCAGCTCGTAAGATGCTGAAGAAGCCCTTTGCTGAAGCTCTTAAACACTTGGGCCCAAGAAACTGGGCAGCCTTCCATGCTTATCCAAATGAAGAAACTCCTTACGGACAATTTTCTGTTTGTGGAGGAAGCAATCTTCTCGGCCCTCAGCTTGTGTTTCACGTTGAAAGTAGTGACTGCTTTGGGAGTGAGATCCCCAATGACTGTGATAGCATCAGCTTGCGTCCTTGCTTCTTCGGCCCCTGGAGCGTTCCTCTCAGTGACCACGACTGAGTCCCTGATCCTTCCAGCTGGGTTTCCACAGGACCACAAGAATGCACCACCTGCATGCCTTTCTCT
>NDGN011507515.1:2805-12805 GCA_002564285.1 Tympanoctomys barrerae
GAAAGAAAGAAAGAAAGAAAGAAAGAAAGAAAGAAAGAAAGAAAGAAAGAAAGATAGATTGATCTTAATATGTTCTGAGACACCCCAAGTATACATACCATGCTTTTTTCTACATACAGATACTATGGCAAAGTTTAATTTATAAATTAGGCAGAGGGTATATTAAAATAATAATAAAGAACAATTGGAACAATATAGTACATAAAGTTATATAAATGTGGTCTCTCAAAATATCTTTTATTCTGTTCTCATGTTTCTTGGGATTATGTGAAATGATACAATGCCTACATGAAGAGATGAAGTGAGACGAATGGTATGGGCATTGTGATACTGTATTATGTTATCCAATAGAGAATGTAGCTCAATGGTACAGCGCCTGCCCAAGAAGTACAAGGTCCTGAGTTCAACTGCTGGTACCAAAAACAGTTAGTGGTACCGCTATACTGTGCCATCTGATAAGCGCAATAACTCCTATGGGTAGGTGGTGTGCAGAGCATTGATATGCTGGACAAAGGGATGATTCACTTCCTGGCAAGACAGCCCTTGATGAGATTTCATCGTGCTGCTCAGAATAATGAGCAATTTAAAACTTATTATTTCTGGAATTTCACATTTTTAGACCACAGTTTTCAGTAATTCAAATTAGTAAAAGTAAAATCATGGGTGAGGGAGGGTAGATTGCCCTATTGTGCAATCTACCTTGTTAGCTTGAGATATGGACTGAATGAGCAATCACATAGGACAACCACAGACCATGATGCTATGTCTGCTAATTTCTATTAGATTACAAAGCCCAGAGTTGCCAGGTATGGTGGTGCATGCCTGTAATCCCAGCATTCAAGAGGCTAAGGCAGGAGGATCATTGTCAGTTTGAGACCAGCATGGGCTACAAAGTGAGCTCAAGGCTAGTCTGCATTACACAGTGATATCCTGTCTCAAAAAGACCAAAAAAAAAAAAAAAAAAAAAAAAAAAAAGTATTTAGTTTAGGGCTTGATATATACAACTATTACTTCAGAAATGTTTAATGAATCAACCAATATCTGAGCATACATAAAATAACTTATAGATTCTATTTTACTCTGTTGTTCTGTTTTGAAATAAGTCTTGCTATGCAGTTTAGGCTGGCCTTAAACTCAAGGTGATCCTCCTGCCCCAGCCTCCTAAGTGCTGGGACAACAGATGTGTACCAACATTCCTGCGTTTACTCTGGTTTTAAAACCACATGTATGTATCATGTTCATAGAAACTAGTGAAAGAAAGAAAGAAAATGAAAAAGAACCTATTCCCTATTTCCTACATATTCACCACTATTCTTCCACAGAACAAAACCATTTCTCTGAACTGCTTTGTCACACTTACCCACTTGTTTTTGTGGTTGACATGGGCACCATTGGTTGCCAGGAAAAGAGCTGCTGCCTCATTTCCTGCTCCAGCTGCCCGCTGTAGTAAACAATTTCCTAGAAGAAAATGTGGATATTCATTCTATTTGCATAGAAATGAGGCCAAGTTCCACAATGTGCAACACCCTGCCTTCCCCCACCACCTTAGCCCTGGGCAGCCCACACTGGAGTCTAGGTATCCTGTAGGTCTCACCAGGCCATCTATATGTGGACACTGACACTAGGGAAGACCATAAGCTGGAATACTGACTCTCCCCCATGTTTCCAACTGGTTACTGCCTAGGTCCATAGGGAAGTTATGTCTCATTGCTAGGGCCTGGCTAGAGCAAGGTTTCCCAACAGTGGTGGAACTGACATTTTGGGAGGAATAATTCTGTGTCACAGAGTCCTGTCTTGCACACTGTACAATATTTAGAAATATTCCTGGATTCTACCTACTGGATGCCAGCAGGACTGAACTTGTGGCAAACAAAAATGTTCACAGATGTCATCACATGTCTGGAGCAAGGTGGGACTGAAGGTGAGAACCACTGAGCTAGATTACTATGTCAAAAACATTAGACACTTAAGTCGTATCATAAAATGCCCCTCAAATACTTTGTTTTTATTTCTAGTCCCTTAAACATGCTTACTCTTGGCTTACAAATATTTTGCTTAACATTTTCACCTTTTTATAAGTAAAAATCTTGAAAAAAACCTATTTTTATAAGTAAAAATAGTTTCCCCAGACACAGTTTTAGCCCTAGAATAGTGTTTCACAGTCTTTTAATATCCACTCCCAGAAATGAACATAAAATCTTATGCTCTATAGCTATACTACTTGAAAAATCAAAGTTAAATAACAGAACTAAAAATAAATAAAAGAAATGTAGAGGCTGGGGAGATAGCTCAGTAGAATAAGTTCTTGCCTGGCAAATGTAAGGTTCTGAGTTCAATCCCCAGTACCACAAAAAAAAAAAAAAAAAAGAAAGAAAGAAAGATAGATAGATAACAAAGGACTACTGTCTTCATGTCACTTTTAATTTTCCCTCTGATAAAGTGAGTCTACCTCAATTCCCATGAGTCCTCATTCACATGTGCAGTCATTCTGTGCCCACAAGTTTTAAATTATATTCCCCTCAGCAGTGACTGCTAAAATATTACCAAACTGCCAAAACCCAATGAACTAAGGTTATTACAGGTAAAATAAGAAATGGCACAAATCAACAGGAAAAAATAGGGCTGGCCAGATAGCTCAGTGGATTGAAGTGCCTGCTTAGGCAGACCCAGGGGCTGGGGTTTGATCCCTAGAGTGTGGTGCCAGCCCCGCCCCTAGGTGAGATAGTGATTGAGACTGTGTGGTGGCACATGCCTGTAATCCCAGCACTTGGGAGGCTGAAAAACAGGAAGGATCACTATGAGTCCGATCTATGTAGTGAGGCCCTGTAGACCCTGTACTAAACACATAAAAAAGAAAAAGTTTAGTTAACAACTGCATCTTTGGAGCTCATCAGTATGAAACATTTATAGTGAAGTTCTTCCTGGAGTCCTTGTTCTGTGGTATTACTGCCTTTAGCTTTGAGGTCATTTAGAATGGTGATTTCACGACCTTTATTTTTTTGTTTCTACTGAAGATTGAACTGCTAGGTTTCCAACTGGTCACCAACCACCTTAACTTTTATTTGTATCCTCCAGCCCAATAATCGTTATTTAATTATTAACTTTTGTGTGTGTGTATGTGCGTGCATATTTTTGGCAAGGGTCTATAGGATGTTCAGGGTCTCACTACTAGATCAGACTCATAGTGATTCACCTGTTTACAGCCTCCCAAGAGCTGGGATTACAGGTGTGCACCACCATGCCCAGTCTCCACTGCTGTGCCCCAGGGGTGGGGCTGGCATGGCAGGCTGGGGGATCAAACCCCTGGCCCCTGCACCTATTTGCAAAAGCCTTAATCTGCTGAGCTATTTGGCTGGCTCCTTTTCTTTAACAAAGAGGTCAACATCTATCTTCTTGTGTGTGAGTGTGGGGGGGTCAATTCTCTCTAACATTCTGTACTCATGTTATATGTTGCTAATACTACTAAATGATGAAATATAAGAACTCACTCCTCTTAAAACATTTCTGTTCATCTAGATTAAAGAAGGACATTAAAACAATGGTTCAGTATTTGTCTGTTTGCTCTGTGTATTTCTGAGAACCTTTCAGGAGGCCTATGAGGTCAAAACTATTTTTTTAATATTACTATTTGCTTCTCCCCACTGTGTTGGTGTCTACTAATAGTGCAAAAACAACAATGGATCAAACTGCAGAGGTTAACACAAATGAACAGAATGGTATCAAAGTGGGCTGGTAGGTTACAGAGAAAAGAGCCAGATTCACTTCTGATAGTATTTGATGAATCAGTAAAAACTAATGATTTTAGGGGGCCTCAGTAGAATAAGCACTTGCCTGGCAAGTGCCAGATCCTGAGTTCAACCCCCGGTACCGGGAAAAAAACAAAACAAAACAAAACAAAACAAACAAACAAACAAACAAAAAACCTACTATGGGCCAGGGAGATGGCTCAGCAGAATAAGTGCTTCTCTGGCAAGCGCGAGGGCCTGAGTTCAATCCCCGGTTCCACACACACACACAAAAAAAAACCCCTACTGATTTTACTAAATCTCAACACTGAGTACATGTTTGAAGAACTGTGGGCCAGTGAGATAGCTCAGCAGACTAAGCATGTGCTCAGTCAAACCCAGGGTCCGGGGTTTGATCCCCAGCACTACATGCCGCACTGGCCCAGACCAAGTGTGGTAGTACATGCTAGCAATCCTACCGCTGGAGAGGTTGAAAACAGGAAGATAACTACAAGTCCGAGCTGTGTAGTGAGACTCTGTATCAAATACATTTAAGAACGAACGAACGAACGAACTTCTGTGTGATGAAGAAAGAAGTGTACATACAGGTTTCGCTATATACTGTACCAAAGAACACTGTTGCTGGAGTAGGCTGCATTAGCAGCTTTTCTTACAGAATAGTATTTTCACTCACAAGAGTGACTAATTAGTATAACATTATTATTCAACTATAAATATTTGGAAGATTTTTTTTGAAAATGAACAAAAGGGGCCAGACATGATGGCTGTAATCTCAGCACTCGGGAGGCTGAGGCAGGAGGATCCTTGCAAGTCTGAGCGCAGCCTGGGCTACATAGTGAGCTCAAGGCCAGCCAGAACTATATACTGCACAGTAAGACCCTGTCTCAAGAAGACAAAAAAGAAAAGAAAAGAAGAAAAGAACCTGCCATGTGGAAAAAAATTTGATAATTTTTGTACCCAATGATAAAATGTGAGTATTCAAATGAAAATGAAAATTTTGGGGAAAAAAATTTGGCAAACTTTTCTCTGCAACCCTCATTCTGATACTTTCTTTCTTTTTTTTTTTTTTTTCTTTTTCTGAACCGGGGGTTGAACTCAGAACCTTGCGCTTGCCAGGAAGCGCTTATCCTACTGAGCTGTCTCCCCAGCCCTCTGATACTTTCTTAATACAGAAAAGTCTCTTCTGATGAGATCAGTGGTGACATAAATGTAATTCTAAACTGTGTGCACACCTGGGAGATCTCCAGAACTCCAGGAACCAACATCCACCAAATGACTAAGGTATGTTTTAAAAATCACACGTAGGGAAACAACCCATACAAAGCATAATAAGTCCTCTTTAAAAAACAAAAATAAAAAAATAAAGCACAAAGTGAGCATGGGTTTTATTTATTCTGAATTAGGGTCTCACTATGTAGTCTAGGCTGGCTTCACACTCACCGTGCCTCAAACTCTTTTGTTTCAGCCTCCCAAGTACTGAAATCACAGGCATATGTCCCTGTGCCACGCAGCTTCAGCTTTTTTCCCTGACGGTCACTGGCCTTTTCACTGACCCCCTCAGCCTCATTAGCTTTTCCTTTGAGACAGGATCTCACTCTGTCTCTTAAACTGCCCAGGCTGTGCTGCAACTTACAGTCCTCTTGCCTCACAGGGTACTGGGATCATAAGCATGTGCCACTTGGCCCACCTTAAATTATAACTTTTAGGGGGGCACAACAAGTTCTGAATCTAAAGAAATCCCCAAATGCACCTCAATAAGTAAACAAGTAGAGCTAAGGATATAGCTCAGTGGCACAGCCCCTGCCAGGCAAGGGAGAAGTCGTAAGTTCAATTCCTGGTACCAAAGAAACAAATAAACATACACACATTTCAGTTTAAAATATGTGTCTAAGTAGTTTGAAACACAGGATTAAAAAAAAAAAATTAGTCTGAGTTTTTACTATATTTAAGAACAAAATAATTCTCATCTGGGGATGTAGCTCAGTGGTAGAGTGCTTGCCCAACAAGGCAAGGCCCTGGGTTCAATCCCCAGGATCACTACATAAGTAAGCAAATAAATCTTTATGCTAGTCACTTGCTAAAGTTTTGTTGTGACACATGGCTGTAATCTCAGTACTGAGGAAGCTGAGGCAGGAAGATTGCTGCCAAGCTCGAGACCAGCCTGGGCTATACTGTCTGTTCAAGGCCGTCTGAACTACAAAGTGACTGTCTCAAATATTCACACAGCATTTTGTGGAATCCATCCCTTAGCTTTACCTGTCACTGTATCAGGGGCATCAGTGTTGCTGCCACACTGAATGAGTCTGGCTGCAAAGCTGTTCTCATCAAATGAAGTCCCATTTACCACAGGGAGGTCCTCAAATGGGTTCACAGACTGGTCCGAAGTCACCGTGATGTACTGCACTGCAAGCCACAGAGCTGTGCTGCCCTCGTGGTCTTTCAGTTCTAAATCTAATCTGAAATGAGGGAACAATGTGAACAGCAAATATAATCCAACACTGTACTGTTAATAGCCTCACTTTTTCTCTCTACACATTTTGAATTTATAACACTAAAAGGTGTTTTAAAAGAATTTTTCACTCACAATCCCACCCTTACAAGTGCTTTTTCATTTCTCCGTGTCGCCCTACGTACTGTTTACACTGCAGCAGCTGGTTAAACACGTATTCGTTCCTGGCCATGATGGACAAGTGTAACGGTGTCCTGTAGGATAAAAAGAGATCATCAATTCAAATTACTCACAGCACGGCGTGGCAAGACACCATCCCCAAGAAACTACATTTCTACGACATACCATATCCAAAACCATGACCAGGAATCAAAACAGGAGAATAGATATTATGCCTTATATCTAGATGTCCCCTCAAAGCTTCACGGGCCAACAGGCAGGGCTTCTGGAAGGTGACTGGATTATGGGGCTTACAGCTGCCCTACACTGAGAAGTGTGGCCTCGAGAGAAGAAGTAGGTCACTGGGGCATGATTGGGAAGGTGTATTTTCCTTTGCAGCCCCTCCTTCGCTCTTTGCTTCCGGGCCACCCAGCCAAGAACAGCTCTCCTCCCTGGGCCCATCTGTCTGCCATGCTGCCTTAGAGCTAGCCAGTGATGGACTGAAAGATGAGCCAAAATAAACCTCTCCTCCCTTCAGCTGTGGGCAATGGGTATTTTGTCCCAGGTACCAGAAAGTGACTGAGACAACAGATGTGCTTATCCATTACCATTTGTTTAACTGCCAAAGAAGACAAGAATCACTAAACGAAATATGAAGTACTGTCCAAATGTACACAGGCTATATGTAAGTACTACTTCCTATCATAGGTATGTATATTTTCCCTCACCTAACCTACACCAATTTTGAATAAAATTTTTTTCTTCCTTCCCCATAATTTTCTGTTACACTCATAGAAGAAGAGCAATGGGTGAGAATGACACTAGGAGCAGCTAGCTAATCCCTCCTTACTTCTTTTATTTAGCTCAAGTGCTCTAGAGAAGATGCCATGGCAGCCAGAGTCAAGGCTGGCATCTACTTCATGATCAGACTCCCAGAATTTACCTCAGCAGCAGAAAAAAAAAAAAATCAAAGACTCTTACGGGGCAATCAATAAAGACGCAATTATTGTGGGGAATAAGGTAATTAGTACATGACACTGGGGTTCATGAATATCCATCTTACTTCAGTACTTTATCAAATTTATTTTCCTATTCTAACAACCTAACAGCAGAAATCCTTTCTTTCCTTCCTTCCTCCCTCCTCCTTTTTTTTTTTTTTTTTTTTTTTTTTTNAGTATTTAGGGGTTGGGGAAAGAACCCTCAGTAGAATAAGTGCTTGCCTGGCAAGTGAAAGGGTCTGAGTTCAATCCCCAGTTCTGCAAAAAATAAAATAAAATAAAAATAAAAAAGCAAATGAAGTCTTTAGTACACGGTCTATAGAGATTAGACTCATAGTGATTCTCCAGGTTTCAGCCTCCCAAGCACTGAGATTACAAGTGTGTGCCATGACGCCCAGTCTCAGTCTCTGTCTCAGTGCACCCCAGGGCTGAGGCCAGTACTTTTTTTTTTTTTTTTTTTGAGACAGGGTCTTGTTACACAGTCCAGGCTGGGCTTGAGCTCACTATGTATTCCCATCTGGACTAGAGCTCCCTGGAGCTCCTGCTCAGTTTCTGGAGTGCTGAGGTTACAAGTGTGCATTACATTGGCTGGCCTTCTTTCTTTTTGAGAGTTTCTAAAGATTTAAACATCGAGTAGCTACGATGCTAAGTGAGTTCCCTCCGTGGCTGTGGATGCAGTTAGCTCAAGGGGCCTTATGGCCTCTCACACTACTGTCCTAGACACAGGAAGCCCTAACTGAGATTCTAGGCCACATGGAGCCGCAACTGAATCATGGGAGGGGGCAAAAAGAATGTAATACTGTCAGATATATGAAGGACTGTGCAACAGAAAGAGGCAGCCAGAAGGTGTCAAGGTACAACTGGGTTTAAGATAAGAAATTTTTATACCTCACAGAAATGCCAGAGAACACATCAGAAGAAGTGACAAGATGACCACTCTGGTTCTATCCAACATGAAAACAACAGATGATTTAGAAATTCAAAGACTTCAGTTTACCAGGAAGGAAATGTTTTAATCATGGCATTTACATGATACATAAATGTCTGTCACTTCAATAAACATCAGAATGAATTAATGCAAACACTTTATACAACAATTATGTGCTACCATGAAATATCTTTCTCAGCTTAGCGGTAAAGGCACACAGTCTCTTGGTTCCCAACTCACCTGCCCTTGCTGTCCTGCATGTTGGCGTTGGCACCAGCCTGCAGAAGGGCCTCTGCAATCTGTGCCATCTCAGACATCATCTCTGCGGAGTATTTCTTTGAACTGTACAATGCCACAAGGTGTAATGGTGTCTCCTGAGCCCCTAATGTAGCAGCATTGACAAGGGCCCCATTCTTAATAAGGAAATTAGAGGCAAAGACATCTCCTTGAAAAGAAAGAGCAAGACACAGTAATATGATAACAGTCTGGACAAGCCATTCTGGCTTTCCTCAAAAGGAAGCAGCTGATACCCACAAAAAAGAAGAAAAACTAAGTGTGTCTAAAGGAATTACTAGGACACCAGTCAGTGGGAATTGATCACTGAGATTATAGAGTACAAACTCCAATTCAAAAGGTTCTTCACCTAGTTTCTTACTTGTGGTCATCTGTCCTGCTGCCTCACATTAACAACCCTATACTATCTAGGAATATGAGGCTCCCAAGCTGGAGGTGGTGGTGCATGCCTGTAATTGCATTTACTCAGAAGATGGAGGGAAAAGAATCACAAGTTTGAGGCCAGGCTGGACAATTTAATGAAACTCTGCCTCAAAATAAAGAGGACTGACAGTCCCTGGGCTCAAGCACTCCCTGGCTTCAATCCCTAGTACTGGGCCAGAGGTTTCTTTTATGATTCACAGGCATCTTCCAGTCACCTCAAAATGGGCTTCCAAGATTTTCCTCAGCATAATTTCTCTCTTACTCCCTTTTTCTAGCTCCCACTTCCTGACCACAGGAGGACAACAAGGGATTCTCTGTGAATCCCTTCCCTTGCCTTAATATGTAGAGTATTTAGGTATAAGATTTTACGCAGGACTATCTACAAATTTCAAATTAAGACTGAATAACTTACATAAAATAATTTAGTAATTTAATTTACCAAGTTTGACTATTTCCCTGTATGATAAAAAAGTTTCAAATGTTGATAAAAGAATAAGAACTATGTTTATCTAAGGATATTACAAGTATGCAATTGTGAAAATATTAACTCTAGACTGGTCCCATAAAAATATGGTTGAATTCAGAACTAAGCCATGAGTGGCAATTTAGAATAAAAAATACTTGTGGAAAGCCAGGTAAAGTATACTTCTAGCTTTGAGGAGGATAAAGATAAATTAATTAAAGTTGCTCTAAGATTAAAATCCAAGGGCTGGGTACAGATATAGCTCAGTGGCATAAGCACCTGCCTGGCAAGCCCAAGGTCCTGAGTTCAATTCCTAGTACCAAACAAACAAACAAACAAACACCATAATAAATTTCAACCTTCCTTGGCTTTATTTCTATTTATACTTTAAAGTATGAAAAACACTAGCTATATATAAAGTGATATTTCATAAGAAAGTAAGAATAATAAAGCACCAAAGATAATAAACAGAGAAAGCTTCTAGAGACAAATGTGCACCCTTCCACTTAGATCACTGTGCTCACTAATCTCCAGGTGACA
>NDGN011507533.1:8124-22121 GCA_002564285.1 Tympanoctomys barrerae
AGAGACAGAGATAGAGATAGAGATAGAGATAGAGATAGAGATAGAGATAGAGATAGAGATAGAAATAGAGACAGAGATAGAACTAGAGAGAGGGAGGGATGGTAGGAGGCAGATGCAGAGAGAGACAGCAATGTCTAATACCTATTGGACTTGATGATGGCTAAAGCTAGAAATGGAAAAAATGATAAGCTTTCCAATTTTCTGAAAGAGTGCCCCTGCCCTGGCTCCCCTCACTATGGTCAATTACTTCCTTAGAAGGATTCCTCTCACCTCCTCCATCCACTTCTACGTCCTTGTCTGGCTATACTCTCTGCAGCCTTTACATACTTTTAGTCTTTTCCACCTCTTGCACTGCAAAGGTGGCTCCAAGAGGCAGATGTCCATCTGTTTTCAGATCTGCTGCAGGGTGGCCCAGAGTAGACAGACACTCAGCAAATATTTGTTGGAGGAATGAATGGATTCCACATTAGTTATTTAGTAAGTACTACCATGCAAGTCTCTACAGCCCATTAAAACAATATGAAGGCCATGGAACCCAAATTTTTAAATAATTAGTTTTACTATCATTACTCAAATAAACATCTTTATTAACCACTTCCAAATTTAATAGCAAATTGAGGAGAAAAATAAAAAAAGCTTTGGTAGAAGCCAACAGATCAACAACATAAACATGACCACTCTTCATATTTAGATAGTCTTACCCACTCCACTTCATTATTTTCTTACCAGTTCCTAAGGTGGTAAGAATTGGTGGTAGGACGGTGACTCTGCAGCGCCTCAACCAACTCCAAACCCCAGAGCAATGCTGGAAAAGCCTGCACAGCTGCTCCTATCCATCTCTTTCCTGCTGCTGCCCTCTGACTGTAGACTCCATCAATACCCAAGCTGCCTACCATGAACCCCCATGTTTGGCAGATAACTGTGTGTCTCTTCTACTGCATCATGATCACACTGGAATGCTGTTTCTTCTGGAAGGAGTTCCTTAATTTCTCTGGTCAGAACGCACCACTTCCATCTTGTGTGGGACTTTCCACCTTACCCACCCCATGCCATCTGCTCCCCCTCTAGACCATAAACCTCAAGAGCCCCACCACATAATGCAAGCAGTTGTGCACATGTATCCCTAACCTATGCCCAGCACACTGTATGCTCTCAGCAACACATCCATCAGAACAAATCAATGCTTGTCCGTCCACTGTCAAAAACTTACTAGTGCCCCCTCCCACCTTCTACAGTAAGCTCTATGGCTCTGTATGAAACACCTAATATTTCCAGTGTGCTATTTATTAACTTCTGGGTCATACTCAGAAGTCCCCTCTGAAGTCAGTGCTGGTGCACCCACTTTCTAGATATAGCAAATGAAAGCCACAGAGGTTGGGTCACAGACAAAGAATATAATGGAGCTTAGAGTTGATTCTTAGTCCAT
Organism: Tympanoctomys barrerae; assembly: GCA_002564285.1. Lineage (NCBI taxonomy): Eukaryota > Metazoa > Chordata > Mammalia > Rodentia > Octodontidae > Tympanoctomys > Tympanoctomys barrerae. Next base: position 9,551 of record NDGN011507533.1, read on the forward strand.
GATCCTGTTGCTACTCTATCTTGCCTCAAATTCAAACAATTTTTTCTCAAACCTACCATCACAAAAGGTTGTTCTCTTCCCAACTATCTCTATCATAACTTTTACTTCTTAAACCACATCCTCTAGTGCCCTTATGAGGGCCTCTGGTCACCATCTTCTCCCAGGCCACTTGGCATAGCCCTTGCTCCTCTCTTCCTGTGTGCGGCCTCTGCCTTTTGGTTTTCAATGTTCTTCCTGAGTCACCGGCATGGCTTTGAACCAACTTACAGGGATGAATCACACACACCACAGTGACAGGAAGACTTCTGCCCTCAAAGTTCTTCTAAGGTCACAAGTCAGAGCTGATCTCTGCCTTGCATGAGGCCAAACACTTGGGCAGAGAGGAGAGGACAGAGCTGCTGTCCTCAGAAGCTCTGAGGTTCCAGGGAGGACAAACAGGCAAACAGGTTCTTTCAATCCAACAATGTTTTCCTGGATGATTACTCTCAGTAAGATAACCCACTAAAAGGGAATTTTTCCATCCTGTGGGGATCAGAGAAGACTTCCTAAGGAAGTGATGCCTGAGTTTTATGTTAGACAAATAAATAAGAAATGAGCAGGTAAGAGAGAGGGTGAGCACTTGAGAAAGGGAGAAGATATTTTGATCTAAGGTCAGTGCTGACAGCAGCCCAGACAGAAACTTTAATGATCTCTGACATACTTTGGGGGTGTTCTTGTTGAATATCTCACACAGGTAGGGCTTGTGTCAGCCATGAACAATTCAATTAGGACCCAGTACAGAAGCTAGACAGAAGAGTCTTCCAGATAGATGATCATGTCCCCAATGACCACAGTCCCTTTAGTATCTTCTTTAAAGATCCTCCTATGGGACAGATGAGCAAAGCCTGTGAGATGAGTTAGTGGCCACAGAAAACTATTTTGTTCAGAGGCTGAGAAAGTAATTTTCTAAACAGCACCATGGTCCAGCATAGCCCCGGGGGTGGTGGTGGTGGGAGCCATGACAGAATCCTCCAGCTCCTGCTCCCCAGGCACATTCCTGAGCCATGACCACTGTCACCTTCTCAGTAATCTTCTATCCCTATGAACCACAGATTCCATCAAAACTTGGACAAAGACCTTTCTGTACACAACAAACCCATATTAGACATTATTTTTAATCATTATGAATGTGGAAAATTAAGTTTGGTATCTTATAATATATTTTATCTTTTAATAAAGACAGAGTTTCCTCTAATTTCAATGAATCATCCATTTTGATGTTGGAGTCCTTTTGGTAGCTCTAAAAATAAATGTTTTAATGCCCAGAGAAGATTGAAAGTCAGAAAGATGTGGACTTCAATTGTGGTTCTACTAATTACTCATTCTATGACTGGGCACATGAATCAATTTTTACGGGATTCAAATAAATTATCTTAAAATTCAAGATTATTATAGAAATTAAAGAAAATGAACAGAGTGTACGAAACCTGGTATTGCCTCAATATGTTAACTCTAATCCATATTTTATTTAATTTTTAATTAACTGTCAAGATTGCCTATCTACACAGATAGCCTAGATTAGCAAATCAGAGGAGGAATATAGCTATTTTTTTCAAAAAGCATCAAGTCACATATTTAATTTCTCAGAGTACGAACATCAGTTTCGGATTGGTGCTCCAAAGAAGACCCCAAGAGGAGTGTCCATGGCAGCTGGTGCTAAGGAAGGGCGCCTAGGGAAGGGGAAGAGGACAAGGAAGAAGCAGCTGAGTAAGGCTAGCATTTCAGGAAAACTCAGCCTCAGCCCTGCAGGGAGCTCCGGGGTGAACTGTACCCACAGATAGATCCTGCAGGTGGCTTGCACTGTCTGGGCTGGAGTCTAGCCCCAAGAGAAGGGAGTGAACTTTTATGCTCCTCATTGTTCACTGTGAAGAATGCTGATGGGAAGGAGACAGAGAGATCAAGGGAGAGGAAAAGAAGGGGAGGGCAGGGTAAGGAAAGAGAATAAAGATGGGCTTTGTCCCTGCACCAGCTCCCAAAGATGAATGTCATCATTATGTACTGCACATGTGTACTAATAATTTTTTTTGCATTAAAAGAAAATGATACAGCAGCCAGCCTGATAGCTCTGCGGACTAAGACACCTGCTTAGGTATAGTGCAGCGGCGGGGTTCAATACCGAGTGACAATGCTGGCCCTGCTCCTGGGGCATGCTGATATGGTGATTAACACTGGGCGTGGTGGTACATGCCTGTAATCCTAGGACTCAGGAGGCTGAAAACAGGAGGATTTTTACGAGTCTGATCCATGTAGGGAGATCCTATAGACCCTGAAGACCCTTCCCTTAATACAGATAAATAAATAAATAAATAAATAAATAAATAANCCTTAGCCCTCTGTTACACTGTGTGTGTGGTGGGGGGGGGGGCTGTGGCCAGGAAAGAAGCGCCACCATCTCAAAACTCACCTGCTAAAGCAGGCTGCAGGCCAGCTCGCAGGCATATCTGCATGCTGAGTCGAGGTGAATACAGGATGGGCAGAACGCAGCCAAGCAGGGAACTGCCAGCACCTGCCCCCAGCTCAAGGCCAAGTCATGGAAACACAGACGTGTGGGATGTGCTCCTTGCTAAGTGGTGTTCATTTAACGCAGTGTATGCTCACTAGTTTTTGCTTTGGTGATTTCTACAGAACTAAATATGAAGTCACTATGTCTGAGGGGTATGAAATTCAATTTCAAAAGTTTACCTTTGGGTATCAAACAATGAGACTTTCCAGTCCATGATGGCTGTGGTTTTCCATGGAGGGAAGCTGTGCTACTCATTCACGAGCACACAGACCTTGCTCAGACTAAAGCTGTTGGGGAAGGACACGGTCATCTCCAGGCATCAAGAGAAAGCTGGACAGCCGTGACTCCCTGGTCCTTGTACCTAGTTCACTAAGCACACCACACAAGACTCTGGGATGCTAGCAACTGTACAGAATCATCTATGTACCTCGTCCACACAGATCTACGCCACAGAGTCAAGTACTGCTTTATTCAAATAAATTGCTGTAACTTAAAAAATAAAATTTATTTTTCTGAAATGGTCTGTCTATGCAGTCCAAGTTGGCCTCAGACTTGTGATCCTTTTGCCTTACAGCTTCTCAAGGGCTGGGATTAAAGGTGTGTGCCACCAAACAGAACTAAAAATATAATTTCTTATACATCTATATCCTTATCTGTAGTAAAGGAAGACAAATTTGACTTTCAGGTTATCACTCAGAGATGCCATGAAATCAGGGGCATACCTAGACTGGGTTATGAGGTCACCTCAGGATTAAATGGCACAGTAATATTAATAATGATAGAAGTATGAAATAGAATAACTTTTAAGTAATACGTGCAGTTAATGTGTTGTGGTCAGGTATGGCTTCAAATATGCCACCATCTTTCTTTGCCTTAAAAGAAAATGATACAATGGCCCAGAAATTTTCAAAAATTTCCAGGAAGTTTTATAATTTGGCAATTTATTATTTAAGACAATTACATGAAGACATTTAGAAGACCAGAATAGCCTATATCCTTGATAAAAAGCCACTGACTACTCCAGCTCTCCTCAGGCCTCCTGAACTGTCTTTCCACCATGACTGGTGTTCAGCCTTTGCATCCATCTCCAAGTCCAATTTTAAGAAGAACCATTTTAAATCGGTTTAGCCCAAATCCCCATCGCCCATATCTGATCAGTCTCCCTATCTGGCCAGGTTTATCCCCTACCCCTGGTCCAGGGACTCTTCACTACTTGATCCGTCTTCCCAAGGGTCTTGCTACCTTGGTGGAGCTGGAACCCCCTTGCTGTTTGTGCTTCCTCTTGGCTTTCTATACCCTATCTGCTGTTGCCTATCAATTCCTGCATATCAATGCTGCAGGCACAGCTGAGCCTAGTTCCAGTTCTGTCTTGAGGTCTCTATTGCAAAATCCTGAATAAAAATCCAGGGTTTTTTTTCTATAAGTACTACACAGCCTTGGTTTTCTCTAACAGCTATAAACACTGTATAACTAGACAGATTAAAATGAGACTCATGAAGAATATCTGAGGAGCCCAACAGAGAGATAACACCCAGTGATTAATGGGCAACTCCAGTTGTTACACATAGATATGACTTGCACCAGAGATGGAGCTGTTTTCCATTTCAGGGACTCTGAGAGCTCTGCAGGAGCTCAGGAGATGAATGGAAAATGCCCACAGGGGAGGAAGAGAGGAAGTGAGAGGATTTAGCCACAGAATGACTGAACAGCTTCCTCGACAAAATTGCTCAACAATTATTACAGTTACAGAATATCTACAATGAACTCTCAATCTCAAGCTAAAATGTTTCCTAAAATCAGTGCTAAAATGATAGGACAGAACCAAACTACTCAGGCTTGGAGAATCCTAAATTCTGAAAATTCAGACTATGAATATAGTTATTGGCACTTTTCCTATGCACCATATAATGCAAAACCTCTGAACTTGCTAAGAATCTGATATGTTGTTAAGATACAGGATAGAAAACTAAAAAGCCAAACCAAAACTAATACTATTGATTATCAAGAATGCATGCCAGTGTATGCAATTATTCAAAACTATAGCCATTGTTTCCCATTTTTAGATTTCTGTTGTCCAAGGCTCAGCATTGCAAATCTGTCTTTTAGTATATTTGAATTTAATTACCCACAATCATATGAGTTGTTAGGGATAAAACACAGTCTGGAACAAATACATCTTACCCAGAAGTCCGTAAAGTGAAAGCCCTATATCTCAGTTCTAAAGTCTTGAAAAGAAGCAAGATCCCAGGTCTTACAGGAAAGACTGCAGAGGATGCTGTTCTCTACAACTCAAGGCCAGAAGGACAGAAAATTGATAGATATTCAAATAATTTGCAAAAGAATAAGAAGGGAGTGAAGCATGGAGATAGAAAAATACACTCAAGGAGAGTTGCTATAGGGTAATTAGGTACCTCCCCCACCACCAGTGGCAATGCCAGGAAAACTCATTTAGACCAAGACATCACTTCCCAGGAAAAGAGAAGATAATAAGCCTGAACTTCAGGTGCTATCTTCCTTTCTGGAAATGCATAGTTTTAAAGTCTTCCCACTTTAAAACCTTAGCTGTAGTCTGTTTTCCCAGAAGCTTAGCCTGCTGGGAGTGTGAGGCGTGTAGATCATATTCCCAAAGCTGATCATGACTCTAGAGAAAAACTCTTCCTCATTCTTCCCATGAACTCCTCTTCCCCAGGCCCCAGGGAGAGCTTTTGCTCCCAGTCATATTTTTTTTCCTGGATGTTCACTTACACATTTAAAATGTGTACACCAGTGTTGCCTACCGTGAAGCTCTTTCAAGACACTGTCCAAGTGCTGGATACCATTCCCGCTCAGTCGGAGGAAGCCTCTCTAGGGCCCACCCTGCCTGGGGGCTGCATTTCCCTCCTCTGTCATCTCCCTTACAGATTGGCTCCTCCATGTCAGAGCACCCTGCTCCTTCTGTCTGCAGTGTTCTTTCTTGGGTTAGCAAAATGGCTTTCTCTTCCCTGAGATCTTGGTTTAAAAGTGGTCTCATCACAAAGCTCTTTCTTAAGTATTCAAGAACAGCAACACCCGCACCCACTTCACTTTTGATCCAGGATTCACCATCACCAGTAGATTACCTCTGTTCTCTTTCTGTTTTGTTGGTTTGTCCTTCTCCTGCCCTAAAGTATAAACTCTGTAAGAGAGAAATTTTGTTCCACTCAGCATTATATTTCCAGTAGAAGAACTATTCAGATAATCTTTTTTTCTTATTTCAGTTAAAAAAGAATTTTTTTCTTAATGTGTTTATGAAAAATTCATTAATTAATTAATTAAAAAATTTTAAAAAGGGATTGGCCAAATAGCTCAGTGGATTAAAGTGTCTGCAAGCAAGTATAGAGTCAGGGTTTGGATCTCCAGGCAGGCCCTGCCAGCTCTACTGCTGAGGCACACTGAGACAGCAATTGAGACTGGGTGTGGTGGCACACATCTGTAAGCCCAGCACTTAGGAGGCTGAAAACAGGAGGGTCACTAAAAGTATGATCTACATAGTGAGACCCTATAGACTCTGTCAAAATAAAATATAAATACAGTAAGGATTTCCTTCAAAAAAAATGGCAAAGCCATTATGGGAAGTCTGGCTTCAAAGTGTTGTTGTTGAACTGCTCCCTGAGAACCTCCACATTCTGGCAAGAGAGGGCAAAGGCAGGACTGGCCTTTTGCCCTCAGATTGGATGTCTCAGGTGCCACTACCAGGACACCTTCCACATGCAAAACAATAAAAAGTCTATGGATCTTCACATACCAAAATAATACTATCACCAGAGCACACAAATGATTCTGTAACAGGCCAGTAGATATTGAAGCTGGAGGTGGCCCTCACAGGGGAGCTAGTCATGCACAGCTATTTCTGGTCTTCAGGTGATTTTCTTTACAGGTGAACCAGAAAGTGAAATGGGAAAGGCTTAGTTGGGTGGTTGAGTCTACTGCCTTTCCAAGACTATACAACCTGACTGGAAGAATTCCCTTCGTTTTCAACATTCCTTCCTCCTGCCTGCTCCCACCATGAACTCCGGACTTCCTTCCACTGAGATGAACTACTTCAATTAGGAACATTCACATCTCACTAAAGACTAGAAGAGCTGAGTGACAGCAGGTAAATGGTCACTCTGCCCTCTATTTCTCTCTGCCCTACAACCAACAATGTTCCCAGGTGATCTCAGAAATCAGTGTGTTTCTACTTCCCCTGATGAAAACAGGTTCTCTGCTGCCTTATGTCTGTCCACACTTTGGCCTCACTCACAGGAAATTTGCAGCCTCTTGGCCTATGGTTATATTAATAGGGAAGCCAATCTATTACACAGGGAAGAACTTAATTTCTGTGGAGTCCCTCTTGACCTCTCCAACAGGATGTAAATACATCAATTTTAAAGCCTGCTTTTTATATAAAATAAATCGTTTTAGCAGTTGTAATTCCAAGCAAAAAAGAATCACATTAGAAATTTCCGCAAGCACACATTTATACATCTGAGCTAATGGGTACGGGGGAAGCACCAGTGTCATCTCATCTCTTTCTTTCAGTAAATAATCTTCTATAAAAGAAACTGATAATGTGTCTATAACAAATCAGTCAATAAAACCCATTTCTCATAAGCCTAAATTAACTTAGGCGGCTTAATCATTCAAATGATAATAAAATAAATAATTTACAGCAATTTATATTCATAATGTCTATAGAGATTGAAGGGCTTTAAATAGAATGTATGTTAGTAACTTTGTACAGATTGCATACAATACTTTTTCTTTTTCAGTACCAGGGATTGAACTCAGGACCCTATGCTTGCCAGGCAGGCACTTATTCTACTGAGCTATCTCCCTGGTCCAGTGCATATAGTACAAACACATTATGACTACAATTTTTTCTATGAGCTCTGCTAACAAAACATTGAAACACTCCTATACAATGTGTACATGTGTAATACTTTTCTGTAGTTCACTCAATATAAATTCAGAGAAGAATCTTCCAAACTCTTTTCTCTAAAGCTGTATTATCAGAACATGAAACTTAAAAATAACTATCTTGTCTGGAATTAGTTACAAGAGCCTGGCACTAAACAAAGCACTGATTTTAATCTTAAAATCAAGAGATTAGTATTATCTTTCATTTTATCAAGATGGAATTAAGACTTAGAGTTTAAACTCTTTATGGGAAATCTAGGATTGGAACTCAAGCTTTCACTACTTGTAAATCTCCAGTGTCACATTTTTACATCTTCCTAGGCTTGAAGACTTAAGAGTTAACTTAGGAACATGGAGACTCTGCACTTTTCAAACAGGCTGCTTTCCCAAGTGCTGCATGACAACGGTGCTGATACGAAACCAAATTAATTCCCACAATCATTCAGTATTCTTGCCCAGAATAAAGCAAGATAAAATTGAAGCATATGCTAGAATTTAAGCCAAGTTATTCTCTGTCTTCTTCAAAAGCTCCGAAAAACTTATCCACCAAAATCAGATGCTAGGAGTGAAGAGGAAGAAAAGCAACATAGAGGAAAGTAAAAGGTCAGGAAGCACAGAGAAGCAGGACCAAAAGACGGGAGTCCAGGATAGTAACAGAGAAATGAAGGGGGAAGAGGAGGAGAAAACCTGTATATGTTCAGATTTCAAAATTCTTTTCAAAGTACACAGTGATGCACTTGAAGGGGTGCAAGTAGATTCATGAAGTCTAAGGAAGGCCAAAGAAGAGGTCATTTTTCCTGAACTTTAAGTACAAAATCTAGTTTCTTCAAGAATCTTTTACTTCTTAGTGAAAGTAGTAGTGTTAGAAGTCTAAAAAATGTTCGTAGAACTTCTACTTTACAGGCAAACAGAACCTCCCAACTGCACTGGGCTAGTGAGGAGTGATCAGGTAAGACAGAGATTGAAAGTCAGAGCCTGAAGGACACTGTGTAAAAGAAGCACATCAGGCCCAACTAGGCACATGCTGAGGCTCTCCTTAGTGTATAGAAGCTAAAGAAGTTGATCTCCCAGAAGAAGAGCAGTGGGCTACCTGGGGTGGGAGGAAGGCAGAGAAAGTAGGATCAAAAATGAAACAAGGAAGAAGGCCTAAGGTCCTGGAACACAGGAGGATGGCCATGGTCAACAGTTACTTGTATATTTCAAAACACCTACTAGAGAGGATTTTGAATGTCTGAGGAGATGGGTACATAATTATGATCTGGTGATTGCATAGTATATACACGTAGTAAAGTATCATGTTTTAAACCATAAATGTGTAATTATTATATGCCATTTAAAATTACAGAGTTGTTCCTTATAAGCCTAAAAGTGTATGCTCCTGCTTCTGGTCTGGACCAACCTGTCCAATTCTTAAACATTCTATACACATTTTCAATTTGCAGTAAAGGATAAGAATTTTTTGTTCTCATGGAGGCCTAACCAAATGTTGGCAGGAAAGAAGAGACTTCTGAAGCAGACCTTCAGCTCACAAGCACATAAGGGAAAGCTTTTAACAATTTCTCCAAACAACAGGAAAGGATATTTGCACTGATAATTCTCATTAGCTATATTTTCACTTTGTTAAATTACTCAACTTTTTCCACTGGGTATCTTTTTAGAAATGTCCAAGGACTTGATTAATATTGACGAATTTTGTTCTCTACAAGAGAGTCCTAAGATATTTTGAGTGTAATTTGGAAAGCCTTCCTAGGAAAGACACAAAACTTAAATGAAAAAGGTGAAGAGATTTGCCTTTATGAAACGGCATCTTTTTGCTGATCAAGGATTATATTAAAAATTCAAAGCACTAGAAGAAGATATCAATATTGTACATACCTATAAAAAGCCAATATATATATAAATTATTGTGTATATATAAATCAACAACAAAATAACATTTCTTCTTGCTCCTCACATTAATCAAAATATCATTTTAACCCAAATTAGAAAAAAATGTAAGACTGATAATACCCAATATGGATAAGAAAAACACAATCAGTTATCCTCACATACTGCTTCAGGAAGACTAAACTGGAAGGCATTTAGACAAGGTAATCTAACCACATCTAAAGCACACTAACTTTTTTCTCTAAGAAATCTGTTTTCAAGGGCTATTCAATATAGAATGTATTATTTGAAATAATCATGTGAAAGTTTGATTTAAAGGCCTAATCTTTCAAATATATTATAATTTATCAATTATATTAATATTGCTGCTAATAGCAACAGTAGTTATATAGGCATTACTGAATGCCAATGATGTTTGTAAGGGCTTCACAAATATCAACAGTTTGTTTCCATAGCAACCTTCTGAGTTAGGTGCCATGACTGTCTGCTCCAATTTGGGTCTAGAACATTCCCCAAAGACTTATATGATACAGACTTCTTCTAATCTTAACATTACTCAGTAGGAAGAATGGTGATGCCAAGAGACACTTATTAAGAGCATCCACAAAGGCAATAGTAGGACCCAGCCCTTCCCCCTTGGAGCTGGGAGCAATCTTGCTCTGCATACAACTCCCATCATGATGGGCCATCTCAGGCTCAAAGCAGTGGGCCAGCCAGGGATGCACTGTCATCCTCAAAACCAGGTGCCAAAGTAATCTCATCTACTGAGCTGACATCTCTGGAATTTTGTTATATTAATGGAAAGACAGCCAACAGAGTGTTCCATTGCAAACAACAGTACCAAGATAAGCAAAAACAAGATAGTTACTTGGGGTCACAGGGTCAAGGCAGGTTTCAGATACAAGTAGCCTGACATCAGGATGTTTGGAATATTAATAAACCAAGTGCAGCAGATTCCCTAGATACTGATACAAAAAGATCTACAAGGCAAATTGTTACCTTAGGAAAAAAAAGATAGGGAACAGGATTGGTATTATACTTTCTTTGTGGAATAAAAAATGAAGCTATGTATTTGATCATTTACATAAAATATGCATCTTGGATAGTTCAAGAAAGTTATTTCTAGGCTAGGAGTAGAAATGGTAATGGAAAAAGAGGGTGAGGGGGAACTTTTATTTTTAACTTTATATATTTCCAAACTGAGTGAAATTTTGAAGAAAGAATGTATTCATTTGTTAGTGTCATAATTTTTCAATGTTATTGCTATTTAAGAATACATGGGATGGGGGATGTGGAAAACAGTTTGTCCTTACAGATGTTTCTACAACTGTGTTTCTGGCTTTCACTTACTTTTTTCCGTCTTTTAAAAGTTGATCCAAATATCTGTTAAACTCAACCTCCTAAATTTTCCAGAATTGTTTTCAGCTCATATTAAAGGCTTTAACCTTCATCTTCTTTAGTTTTGGCTTTGCTAAGGTTTTGACTATTTTTTTAATGAACAGATTTTTGGTTGGTATTCAAAGGTATCTAGAAGATCTTGCTTAAGAAAAGAAACTTGAACTGTGAGCCTAGACCCTGCCATTAGTAAATCTAGGTCTGCACCCTCAGGTTGTGTAATTTTTCAATCTTGACTAAGCCGTCTCAAATGAATGCACACAAGGCATTTTTCATGCAAGGACAGGAGACTACAGAGGAAATCTGTGCAGGCTATCAGGACAATGTGAAAAAGAACTTCCTCCACTGTTCCTTCTGCAGAGTTTCTTAGGGCAAATGTTTCTAGAGAGGCAAAGGATACAGCAGTACCTTGGGGAGAATCATCATATGTACACTTCCAGCAGGTGATGCAGGGAATGAAGAGCTAATAGCTGAATGTATTCATTACCAATGCGCTGAGTGCCAAGCCCCTCCTCCCTGCTGCCTACTACACCATGAATGCCATTGCAGCATGCCCTCCAAGGGGCACCCTTTGGTGGCTGCAGCCCTCGCGTGGATAGACCCCACCACTCCTCTATTGGTTGCATTTGCACATCTTCAAGGAGCAGGGAGAGCAGCAAGCCAGAGCAAAGCCCAAGGCCTCAGTGACAGCATGAAGAAATCATGCAAAGGCCTAGTTACCTACTCTTTGACAATGAAGCGCCTCTGGAAAATTGTTTGACTCTTTTATTATTGAAAGTGAACAGAGGCCGCCTTAGAAGAAAGGATAAAATATGCATTTGCATATAGATATATTGCTACAGGTATCAATTTGGATAGATTTGCTATAGATTTTATGCATCCATAGTAAAAAACTTAGACACTCTCTTTGTACAGATGACCAAATACTGACAGAGAAGCTTTACTAGGAAGTTCTACAATTATAATAAGTAGATACTCTACTAATAAGCAATACATGGTATAAGAGTACAGAAATAAGAAGGAAAATAGACATGAAATAAATCTATCACTTGGCATCTTTATTAAAACAAGGCTATGAGCCTACTGGACTCTAGTAAGCCTAAACCATAGGAAGTACAGGTAAAGGATAAAATCTAGCTTAACAGTGACCATCTGCCACTTTTGCAGCCTCAAAACTGGACTCAGACACATATTCCAAAGGTACAGATCAAAGGCAGAGGGGGAAGAACTGACTGTCCATATGCAAAATGGCAAGTCAAAGTAAGCCCTCCAAACTTAGACAAAAATAATTGTTTAAAATAGTTTGTGAAGGGCCGGCCAAATAGCTCAGCAAATTAAAGGGCCTGCAAGCAGGTGCAGGGGCCAGGGGTTTGATCTCCGGGCCTGCCATGCAGACCCCGTCCCCGGGCATGCTGAGACAACAATTGAGACTAGACGTGGTGTGGCGTGCACCTGTAATCCCAGCACTTAGGAGGCTGTAAACAGGAGAATCACTGAATCTAATGTAGTAATGAGACCCTGAACACCCTGTAGACATTTTCCTAAAATACAAAAAGGTAAAACAAAACAAAACAAAACAAAAACCAATTTGTGAAGATCCATAGATCCTTAGGCTGAACCTGGAGGTGCTGACCTCTTTTCTATGGTCATTAGTTATCTTGAATCTTAGGCAATATACAAAGAAAGAAAGGGATTTTGTTCCTTTTAAAACGTAGAAAAGCCTTGGGATTTTCTCTTTTATGGGTTGCCAATCATCAAACCAAAGTGGGTAAGTTGAAAATCCTAATTACTCAGTTAATTTACATTTATTTAGTGTCAACTTTGCACTAG
>NDGN011507536.1:4556-23897 GCA_002564285.1 Tympanoctomys barrerae
CTGTCTGTCTGTCTGTCTGTCTGTCTGTCTCTCTCTCTCTCTCTCTCTCTCTCTCTCTCTGTGAATGTATACCAATGATGTGGCCATTTCAGTGAACAAGTTCCAGCAACTCAGCTCTATGACAGTTTTAAATGACCCTGTTACATTTTTCTGGACAATGCTGGTTTTTGAGTTTTTTAGAAAACAAGTAAATTTCTTGTTGAAGGCAAAAAGCAAACCACAGTTAAACCAACTCTGACGTTGCACTCACTGGCCTGCCCGAATTGTCCCGGGCTCGCTTCTTTGGGTATGAAGTGGCTGATGTATATGAGGAAGCATTTCTGCAGAGCCACCCAAACCAAGTCCGGCTGACGCTTTAGTGACAAGACGGGGTTCTGGGCTAGGAGAAGCCGGGTGCCTGTGCCACCAAGCACATGTGGCTGAGGTAGCCCTGGGTCCCCACAGAGCTACTCCTTCTCAGGCCTTCTGGGGAGCTGAGGTGTGTAAGTAAATGTCGGTGTGTTGATGCTGCTGTTACTAAATTTTGAACTGTATCCTCTCTTTGCACCGTGGTTTGGTATCAGCCCCCGGAAACCAGGGCTGGGCAGGAGTCCTAGCATCCATGCACTGTGTGTCTGGGCCGTGTCTTTCCCTGGGCCTGCCCTTTGTCACCCTCCTCCTTCCATGACATAGGAAGAGGGCTCTGCCCCGGCAGCCCATCCTGGGCAGCGATCCTCGTCCAGTCCTGAGCTGGTCATGGATTGGTCTTGCTCTTGGTCAGGATGCTCACCGTGTTTATGTCAGGAAGGATTTGGACAGGAGTCTCACTCCCAGAGGTTTCTCAGTCCCCTCTGTTTTGTCCTTGTGATCAACTTTATTTCTCCTGTGCAGTCCCCTTCGCTCTTCTTGTGATTGGACCTAGTCAGGGTGCTGCCCCCTCAGTGACTGATCTCAGAACCTCACCCGCACTTCTCAGCAGATGGAAGTCCGTGTGGTCCCATGCTCCAGGGTGAGAACTCTGGGGACCCAGAGGTGCATCCTGTGGGTCTTGGGAGCAGTGACAGGCTCATCTTCACTCTGGCTCCCGTCCAAAGCCTGCATAGTCAGTGTAGCTTTTTGTTTCACAGCTGCAGGCTGGAGCTGGCTTCTTGATTTCTGTGTCCCAACTCCTGGTCATCTGTGCAGAGTGGACTGAAGGTTTATTTTCAGCAAAGAGCATTACTTGAGTGAAAAGTGCACTTCTGGAGCGTTTGGAATTCTTGCCCTGATTTGCTAGCTAAATCTTGAGATTAGTTAGTATTACCCAGTCATGGGGCTTTAAATCATCCGGCGAAATGCCCTTAAGGACTGAAGCCATTGTGCGGTTTTTCAGCCATTATTTGGGAATAAAAAGGACAATAACCTTTTAAAAATAATGACTAGTGAGATCTTTCCTCCCCAGTTATTATGTGTTTGAAGGAACTGGGAAGCTCAAGTTTCCAATCCAAAGGTCCATGGCTTCCTGTCTGAGAAAGTGGGCTATTGGGTGAAGCCTGGCTCCTGGTCAGACTGGGCCGCAGCCATGCGCAGGTGGCGTCCTCCTGAGGCCGTGTGCACCTGGCAGCCTGCCTTGCGTCAGCTGTGGCTGGCGGTGCTGAGACAGGGTATATTTGGTAGATAATTGGTTGACCTGTTAATTCAACACTCAGCATATTATCATTTTTATTATAACCCTCCGCATATTCCTGAGTGTTTGAAATATTTCCTTTGCTATTATGATGTGAGCCCCATATTATTTTGTAAAATTGGGGACAGTACCCTACAGACAAAAATGTGTGTAACTGGCACCTGCTAATAGCCGCAGCAGCAGCAGCAGCAGCAGCACTGTGCCCGCGCGGTGGACACCACTGACAGCTGGATGCTCCTGTGAGGGTGTCCCCCACCAAGCCTCTCCCCTCCGGAGGTGCCACTTGCTGCCATAGTTTTAGCATGTTTTTCCATAGAAAATGTAGCCTCCGTCTGCCTCTGCTTTGAGCTGTGTGAGAGCAGTCTCGAGTGCGGGGCAGTGCGCTCTACGCTTGCTGTGTGCGTGTGTTCTCGGCGTGACGTGAGGGCTCGGCCACGCGGCAGTGCAAGCGCAGCTCTCTGGCTTCTTGGCCGTGGGGGAGGGTGCTCCAGCTCCCGGGCACAGAGGCACTGCTGTAGTTCTCTTTCTTCTGCTTATGGGTGTGTGGGTTGCTTTCCAGGTTTTATTTGCTTTGTCTTGTGGTAGTTTGAATATGATTCTACTAGTATTCTTCTGTTAGGTTGAACTGTGTGGAATTGCCATTTTATACATGAAAACGGTCCCCACTTAGAGTTTCATATAATTCAAATAAATTCCCACTTCTTAGTGCATAATTACATAATTAAATCTGAGGACATACCTTCATCAGGGGCTCGATCCATCTTCAGCTTTTGAGTGAAAACTGAGACACTGACAGATTGTACCAGCTCATGCCCCTGCTTGGGAGATACTTGCCCACCTCCTTGCAGCATTCAGTAGATGTTTTCATTTGGTAGGCACGTTAGCTGTCCATCGGTGTGACAATGCCTGAGACGATCAGCTCGTGAGGAGACTGCGTGGGGTCCAGCCACAGTGCTGAGCTCCATCTCCTTGCAGCCTGCATGAGGCACAGCACGAGGGCAAACGTGTGCTGGCAAAAGCTGCCCGCCTGCTCTAGAGGCGGGCTTGCACTGACCTCCCTTCCTGTCACCAGGTGCTGTGGGGTCGCGACCTCCCCAAGTGCCTCAGGCTGGGGACCAAGCCGTGCACAAGGGCCTTTAGGTGGCATTCCAGGTCCTGCCACAGCTCCGGCTGTGGAAGGTGGATTCGATTTGTGGCTCTGATTGCCACGGAAGTTAAGCATCATTCTGTATGCTCGTTTGCCTTCCCTGTCCTGTATGTGTGGTGGCTGCTCACGCGTCATGCTCATTTGTGTAGCAGCTGCTGTCTTTTCTTGACTGTAGGACTTCTTTTATAAGCTAAATGTGATATTATCAACAGTGTGTGTGTGTCGCAAATGTCTGTTCTTAGTTTTTGGATTGTCTTTTCACTTGAAATTTATTTTTGTGCATGCTGTTGTTGTTATTTATGCTACTGAGGATTGAACTCAGGGCCTTGTGAATACCAGGCAAGTGCTCTACCACTGAGTCACGTCTCCAGCCCAGAAATGGAGGAGCATAGTGGGAGGTGTGGATCTCATTTATTGTCTCCTAGCTGTCTAGCACCAGATTCCAGTCCTTGTTTTACAGCGACAAGAACTTGGCTGAGTTGTTTCTGTGGCCTGAAGCCTGGTGGGAGGTGGCACTTGCCCAGGTCACTCAGAGTTAGCGGCGAGAGTCCCTGTGCAGGGTGCTGAGGGTGCTGCATGGCTTCTCGTGCCTGCTTGTGGTAACACGTGAAGACAGCACTGAACTAAAGAGATAACTTGCGATCAAAGGGGAAGAAGTTAATGATTTGGAAGATGTTTTTGGCCTTGTAATAAAGGAAAGTACGGAGAATTTGAGACACACTGCTGGGGTGTGGCCACGTAGACTCTCACACTCACAGGGGAGGTGGTTGGGAGGTGGTAGGCAGTTATCAAGGGAAGCTCTGCCAGCATCATGGTGAGGTTTGAGGCTGCCACTCCTCCCACCCGAGGCCAGGGTGCTGGCTGTGGGGGAGGAGCAGCTTCCGGGTCCCCACTAGACTCCCTGAAAAATGAAATTCTGTTGTCTCTAGCAGAGCAGCCGCCTGCCCCTCACTCCTTTGTAGGGCCACTCAGTCTTGACTCACGCAGCTTCGTAGTCAGGGCACTCAGCAGTGAGCGCGGTGTGGGAGCGAGGGCCTGGTTATCACCCTGAAGGTGGGAACGCACTGAGCCTTGAGTCTGTGGGCGCTCCGGCACATGCCCTCCATGGTACCAGCTGCCCAGGGTGCCTGGTGCAGACGGGTGCTGAACTCTGTCATGCGCCTTTTCTACATCATGGGGCTCATCCCATTTATTATGTTAATGTGTGAATGATGCGTATTTATTTATTTATTGTATTTAGGGAACAGTCTACAGCGTGTTCAGGGTCTCACTACTAGATTGGACTTATCAGGATCCACCTGTTTACAGTCTCCCGAGAGTTGGGATTACAGGCGTGCGCCACCACACCCAGTCTCAATTGCCATCTCAGCATAGCCCGGGGGCAAGGCCAGCACAGCAGCCGGCAGATCGAACCCCGGCCCCTGTGCCTGCTTGCAGGTGCTTTAATCCACTGAGCTATTTGGCTGGCCCTATTTATTATTGAATGATGGGAAAACCAGGGTGCTTAGATAGAACCTACTTTGATATGATGCAAGTCATGTTTATGTCTTGCTGACTTGGGTTTGCTGATACCCAGTTAAGGCTGCTGGCACCCATGTTTAGGAGGGCCTTTAGGGCAAAGGAACTCCCTGGAAATGTTTATTTGATCTCATCCTAGGCATAGCTAGTCCTTAAAATGCACCCCCCCCCAAAAAAAAAGAAAAACTAGAGATTGAATCCAGGGCCTTGCTGCAGAGCTACTTCCAGCCCTTTTTATTTACCTATTTTTAAAACATTATTTTGAAACGGGGGTCTCACTCACTAAGTTACCCGGGCTGGGTAACACACGCACCCCCAGAGCTGAGATTGCAGGTGTGCACCGCCACATCTGCTGAAAACTGCCTGGCAGGGCATCCTAGGCAGCTCGCCGGTGCATCACCTGCTTAGACACTATGGTCTAATTTTCAGTACTGGAGAGGGAAATTTTTCTCCATACTTTTTAGGTATTTGCTACTGAGAGTTATTTCTCTACAATACCATTTTTTCCTACTGCTGAAAAAATGGCCAAGTAAAATCATTTTAGTGTATGTTTTCCTCTTGGAGATGAGAATCTATTGATTCTTTCCTGACATTACTT
This sequence comes from Tympanoctomys barrerae, assembly GCA_002564285.1. NCBI lineage: Eukaryota > Metazoa > Chordata > Mammalia > Rodentia > Octodontidae > Tympanoctomys > Tympanoctomys barrerae. The sequence continues at coordinate 9,465 of NDGN011507536.1, forward strand.
TTTTTTATTTAGTGGGTGTATGTTTGTAACTCAAGCATCTTACAGTCATCTTGGGGAGTGCGCGGTGTGCCCAGTGCTCCGGGCGGTTTTCTCCTCGGCGCCCTCCCCCTCCTCCTCTCTTCTGGCTCCTGTCACCTTTCCCACCTGTTGATACCATTTGCCCTGCACGTGTTATGTACGGATTGGGGTTATCAGGGTCCTGTGCGTGGGGCATCGCTGTTCTCTGATCTCCCTTCTGCTGCCCCTCTCCTCCCACCCTTGCTCCTGTGGACCACTCCCCATTGGCTGAGATCTGTCACATTGTCCCTTTCTGTCCATCCTTCATTTTCTTTCTTTGTCCTTTGCCTCAATCAATTGAGGGCTACCACCTGGTACTCGAGCTGGTGGCTGCTTTGTTTTGCTCCACACTGCTTTCCAGGAGCATCCATTTTCCTACAGATGCCTCCAATTTGTCATTCCTTATAGCTGAGTGGTATTCTGTTATCGGTAAATGCCACATTTTGTTTTTCCAGTCATCTGTTGGTGATCCCAGGACTGGGCTGCTTCCAGCGTTTAGCTAGTATGAATGTGCTGCTATAAACACTGGTCTGCGTGCGGCACTGTAGTGTGATGACTTCAGCTCTTTTGGAAAGAAACCCAGCAAAAGATTCACTCACTGAAGAGATACCCCACAGGTGGGAAAAGACTTCCCACCTGCTCCACAGGTAGAGGACTAATATCGAATAGACAAAGAACTAAAAAAAAAAAAAAAAAAAATTAAGCCACTTAAAATGAAAGACCAGTCAAAAATGGGCAAGAGAAATAAATATACTCTGCACAGAGGAAGAAATGCGAATGGCTAACAAATATAGAAGAAATGCTCAACATCTGTGACCATTAGAAAATACAAATGAAAACAGCACTAAGATTCTGTCTTGCTCCACTTAGAATGGAAGTCAATCAGTCAAGTGCTGGCAAGGCTGTGGCGAAAAAGGACCCCTCCTGCATTGGTGGTGGGAATGTGCACTCGTACAGGTCGCTATGGCAATCTCGCAGAGAACTGAAGGAGGAAAGTCCACCTGACCCTGCCCTCCCTTGCTAGAAGAGCCCTGTCCTCCCAAAGAGCTCAAGTCCTCTGCTGATTCTTGCTTCATAGTCATTTGATTACACCTTCAAGGGATATGGTGTACCTAGGATTTGAAAAACAGCAGTATTATGGTTTATTTAATTAGTACATATAATACTTGTGATTTAAAACTTCAAGCCATAGAAATGAAGTGCTTGTGGGTGTAACTTTGCAGTATGCTGCGGGACCCATATGAAGTGACATGGGATCCGTCCCCTTGGAAAGGATAAGTGAGTTCTCTGGATGCTGCGGTAATGGGACGGGGAGATGGTCGGTTGTGGTCCTTTCCCAGCAGCCTTCCAGGCGTGTGTGGTGGGAGCAGAGGACATCTAGCTCAGCTTCCCGGGACACTGTCTGTTTCTGTGTAGGGCTAGGGCCGGCTTCTCTCTTGCCCTCACCTGTGGCCTCTGCCTTGATCCCCCAGGTCTCCGTCCACTGCCTGTGTCTAGCGCTGGCCATGGGAAGAAAGCTGGACCTGTCGGGCCTGACAGATGATGAGACGGAGCACGTTCTCCAGGTGGTGCAGAGAGACTTCAATCTCCGCAAAAAGGAGGAGGAGCGTCTCAGGTGAGGGCCACGGTGGCCTGGCAGGGTGGTGGCACTGTGGGAACCAACGTCACGGTATCCTGCGTGCGGTGGGTCTCTGCGCTATGAGTGCATGCTGTCTCCGGGAGCGCTGCAATGCCCTGCCCTACGTGGACAGGCTGGCACCTTTCCCAGTGGCACCACCGTGTCAGCCCTTCCTTCCCCAGTCAGCTCTCCGTGGCCTCTCTGGCCGTCTCGTAGCTGTGGGTGGGCGCTGGCTGTGGTCGGAGCTCACCTCGCCTCTGGCATGCCCACCATCAGATCCTACCAGAGAATGCACAGATGCTAGCACAGGAGGTGAGCGGCACATGGAGAATTAGGCTCTCAGGGTTCTGCCAGGGTCCCCGGACCATGGGTCAGGGCTACAGACCTGGTGGAGCACACAGACGCGAGGCTCGGAGGGGACACCTGGCCCCGTGCCGCCATCATTCGACAGAGTGGGAAACAGGCCAGAGAGGCGTATCTGATGCCTCTGCTGCTGGTCCTTCCTCGTGGAGCACCCTCAAAGCACTGCTGCAGCCCCAGGAAGCCACAATCCCCTCGTGGGGAGAAGTCGGGGTGGTACAAGTGCAGCCTGGTGTGTCTCCCCGGGAACGAGCCGGTCTGTCTGCCTCATCTGTCCACACGGTGCCCCTCGCACTCACAGCTTTAGTCACCCTGAGCTCAGGCCCGAGACAGGACCAGTGCAGGGTCTGCACAGCTGGCGGGCCAGCCCCGCATCCCTCCCCTCCAGCCCAGCACTCACTGCTCTGCACCCACGCCTTGGAGACCCACAGCATGATCTTCCTGCCTGGACCCCGGGGCCTCTCTCCACACAGCCCTCAAAAGCGCCGTCCAGAGAGGACGGTAACCCTTGGGCTGACACTGATGTCCCTTACCTCACACTGTCTTTATGATTCTCCCCACTGCCTAGTACATGTGAACGTATTTGTAGTGTTTCACTTGTCTCTGCCCCTGCCAGGGTGTCACTGTCCTAAATAAATAAAATGTGAGACATGTCTAGGGTATAAGTATAGACGTAACTTAAGTGTTTACACACCCTTACTCAAAAATTAAATAGAAAAAATGAATTTCAGTACTCTAGATGGATTTATTCAAAATATTATCTCAAAATGTATACACTACAAAGTTACTGATGAGGTATCTTACGTTTGTTACACTAAGGCTTTGAAATCTGGTACACGTTTCACACTTGAGACCTGCCTCGTTTTAAGGGCCCAGCAGCCTCTTGTGGCCAGCAGCGGCCGCAGTGTCGCCAGTGGGAAGCAGTGAATGTAAGTTCCATGGGGTAGAACTCCTTCTGCTGACTTCTGTTGACCCCTCAGCTACAGCGGACTTCACACATGGTGTCACCCTTCAGGACACATGTCCCGCTGCACGACACTCCTGTGTGTGTCCCCCACTCACGTGCCCCTGCTTTGAGGGTCTCCATGACTGTGTTTGTGCGGGGCTCAGGCACATGTGGGTTGCTCAGCCCCGAAGCATTATTACCCCTCCATGTGCCTTTCTGTGTGTCTGGCAGTCTGAAGGACTTCTTTCTCTGTAGCTCTGTGACATTCCTTTGATGTCTTGTTCAGATAAACCACTAAATTATCCACAAGTTGCTAGAACCCTGTCCCTGTAGCGGAAGTCAGTCTCGCTCCCCACACATCTCCTATACATTTCCAAGCCTCCCCAGCTGACCACCTGGGGGAGGAAGGGCCAAGGGCGGGGCTTCCCTTCCTCATGCCCCTGAGCACCTTGGGAGCCTGTGCCAGGTTGTGGCCTCCTATGGGAGGCCATGTGCACGTGTGCTGGGCAGAGCACTGAGCTCTTAGGGTTACTCATTCCCATGACAGAGGCTGTGAGAGGGGCGAGGGGGCCAATGGCTATCGCACCAGCCCATGGCTCTGCAGATGTTGAATAGGCTTGGGCCTGGCTGAGCGGAGAGCCTGGCACAGGCTGTCCATGTCTCTGGCCTCTTGTGTGTCCATGGGAACATCTCAGGTTCTGGAGTGACAGGGTCAGGAAGGGCTACTGAGTAGTTTCTCCGGTGACTTCTAATTGAGTTGGCTCTGGTGCTCAATTCAAGTTGTGAAGACGCTGAGGAGATGCCACAGCCTTTAAAAATTCTCACTTAATACAAGCTGGCCGGAAGTACGTGGGCACCTGATGGGCTTCCAAAGGGTAGTGGTTTTCATGGGCTTGGTCTTTGGGGCAGCAGGGTTTGGCTTGATAAAACTGCTTTCCATAGCCTTTGCTGGCCACTAATTGTGGGGCTTGCTGGACTAATGCATTTTGCACACCACAGGACTGGGGATAGCTGGCTGGAAGGCAGGAGGAAGAGGAGCACGTGGAAGGAGAGCACAGCAGGGTGGGGGCCATCAGCACCCTCCGGCCCTTGGGGGGGGCGGGGCAGGGCTGTGGGACTGGGTCACTGTCCAACCCAGCCTACACACTTACCCCCAGCAGGCTCTCGCGTGAGAAGTAAGATCTGGTGGGGTGTGGAAGCCCAGTCTGGGGAAGAAGAAAGCCTCTCCTAAAATTCAAAGTGAGCAGTGTTTCTAGTTTGTGATACAGAAACTTGAGGCCCAGTTTGTTAAAATCAAATGAATTCAGTGCTTTCGTAAAAGGAATTAATGCTCTTTCTTCATTCAAGCTTCATTTTCATTTTAAACAGATAAACATTTTATTGTACAACCTTGATTTTTTTAAGAAGTCTCTATTTCAAAAAATAAAATTCCTGTGCTCTCACTGCCCTTTGTTTGGGATAGGAAAATGGGTCTGACAGGCACTCTTAGCACACCCTTTCCTGAAGCTCCAGGTGGGTGTGGGCCTCTGCCCCCAGGCTAAGCATGCCCCATGGTCCTTTGGGGACTGTGTACACCTGTGTGTCAGCATCTTCGATGGCCTCGGGAGCTCTCTGTTGTACACCAGTACTGTGACACTCACCTGTCTGCTTTGGAACTTGCTGTCTCTCAACGGACTGCAGGGCAATGATTCTCCCATGACATCCCCACACACTGGGTCCCTGGTAGGTCCAGGGTCAGTACATTTATGTGGAAGGGACCCTGGCTCCATTTCAAGAGACACTTTGTGATGGGGGCTGTGAGACAGAGCTGGGGACATATGGGGCCAGATGTGGGACCTCAGTCAGGGCCCAGAGACAGTCTCAAGAGTTTCAGAAATCTCCTTTCTACTTATTTTGCATGTTGTTAACAATGCATGAAAAGACTGGAACACTGTGCAAGGCCTGTCGTGTATTCGCTAATTTGCTTCACAATTGCATTTTGAAGTCAGGGGCCACTCAGCCCTGAGGAGAGCTGGGAGGTGAACAGAGTCCTATGAGAGCTCCCAGGGTGCTGCAGGGCAGGGAGCAAGCCCAAGGGTCACGGAGCAGGCGGTGAGGAGGACAGAAAGTTCTGTGGGTTGGAACACAGGCCGGGCAGCAGAGTGCACCCTGGCCGAAGCGCTAAGGGTAGGAAAGGGGAAGTGCTTTCCCAGCCTCGGACGAGACCCGGGCGGAAGGTGCTTCGTTTCCCTGCCACTCTCACATGTGGCATTGGACTAGGTCAAGTGTCTCAAGAATGTCACCTCCTCTCCCAGCAACAGCCCTGGGAAAACCACTGTTCTTCTCTGTTTACAAAATAGGAAAGTGGAGGCTAAAACATGTTCCGTGGCTTCCTCTGGTTGTGTGTGGCAAAGATGGATTCAGACCCTGGCAGGGCAGCTCTAGAGCTGGGGCCAGCAGCCGGGAAAGAGCACTGACTTGGGACCGAGATCGGGATGCCTGGGTGCTGGGGGCACATGCAGGACACCCTGAAAACTTAGAAGTGCTTGCTGAAGCACTGGGGTGTGTCTGGGAGGGGAGAAGCTCAGGCAGGGGTTGTGGGATGGAGCCGCGCGCAGCAGCCGCACAGGCACGGAGTGCTGACAGCGCTGCACACCAGAGACGTGGTCTCGGTGTGAAATGCAGAGATGGCATGTGGGCACACGCACACGGCATGTTCCTGAAGTCGCACTTAAATAAAATGCATTATTACAATAACTTTTGCCAGTTTCCCTTTTACTTTTTAAATGCAGCTACCAGAAAGTCCTGGATGACTCTGGTGGCTCTCTTGTGTTTCTGTTGTGTAGTGCTGGTCTGGAGGGCTAGAAGAGCAGATCACCCATGTTCATGGGGGAGGCCATCGTGACCTTTGGACTGACACGCCTTAGAAGGGCCTCTAAGTGTCCACGGCCCGTAGGGCATCTCTGGCACTCTCCTCTGAGGCTTCACTTCTATTTGTGGCCAGAAAAGTTTGACAGCACTTGTAGTGAATAAAAAGGCATTAAGCTAAGAGGCTCCTTTCCTTTTATTCTGTGGTGTTCCAGGATGAACAGTTACTAATATGGAAATTCTGATACATCCCCCTGTGATCTTTACAACAGCCTTCTCCTAGCTTGCTTTCTGGTTCTGAGTCCCTCGTCTTATTTACTTTTCTACTGCAAATGTCAGAGGCTCCACTTCTAGGCTGTGCTAAAGCTTTGTGGCTCTGATTCCTGGCCTGACCTTTATTTTTCAGAGCTATGGCCAGCGCTCCTTTGGCACTGTGTGTGCCGGGCTTGGGAGTAGGGTGAGGTGGGAGCTTCCACAGCCCTCGGAGCAGCCTCTGTCTGCGGCCCCATAGCGCACAGGCACACACACTGCCACCCAGACAGAAAGGTCAGGAAACATGAGAGCACCAGGAGGACAAATTCTGCCTTCTGCTCCCTGCTGCTGTGGGAGGATGAGGCCTTCTGTTGGCGCCCCCTTTGGTGCCTGGAGGAGACCCGCGTTGGCCACAGCTCCTTCCTGGCTGCTCAGTGCAGGCGCAGTGGGGCCCTCATGCTCCTGCATCCCTAACCTCTCCTAGACTCTCAAGACAGTTACATCATCCGAACAGGAGGGGCTGCCCAAGCCCAGTGGTGGCTTTGCTGGGAAGGGGATGGAGACTTCAGTCCACAGTGAGAGCCTAGCCTCAGTGCCCACCGCCCACTGGCCCAGCCCACGGGCTCCAGTGTGCCCCACACCCGATGAGGTGCCCTGCCTGGCTGTGAAGCCCCCACCTCAGGCCCAGGACAGCTCTTGCATGTCCAGTCATGTCTGGGGCCCCGTATGTGGGCAGGGGTATCCAGGGACTGGCCGGTCTTTGATCCTGATCACCTCTGGAGCTGGCACTGGGCCGCAGCTCCTTAAGCAGCATCCCATCTTGCGATGTGCCACCAGAGGCTCACCTGGTCTCACAGGCCCCAGCGGGGCCTCCTTGTGGCATACCCGAAATGACCTCCTCATGCCCAGGCTGCCAGTGACTAAAAAGAAATACATATACAGAGGTATCATTGTAAAAAATTCTAAATGAATCAAAATGAACTGCTAAAACATGCTCTATTAACCCACTGAAAAGTAGGAAAAAGAAAACAGGAATGAAAAATAATTGACAAAAATAGTATATTTAAGCCAAAATATAGCAATAATGACATTAAGTATAAGTGGTCTAAATACCAATTCAGCAGGCAAAGCAGATAAAAAGACATGTCCCAGTGGCCAGCTGTCTAGAAGAACCCGATCGCCAGTGTTGTGACACAGGTGGGTGAAAGTCAAAATATGGAAAAATATATCATGTGAAAATTAATTTTTAGAAATAGGAGTGACTACTTTAATAATCAGTTAAGCCAGAATTTAGAATAAAGAAAATAATCATAAACAGAGAACAGCATTTCATGATAACATAAGGGTCTATTCAGAAAGAACATACAGTCACTCTAAATGTTTTCAAACTACATGGAATTTAAAACGACATCAAACTGGAATGGGTCGAGCTGCTACCAGAAAGAGACAGACCAGCAACTAGAAACGGAGACCTACTTGAGCCTGTCCCAAAAACTGGTAGAGTAACTCAGCAGCCAGCAAAGACGTGAAAAATACTCAATCCCATGATCAAAGAACACACTTTAATATCTATATAACGTTTCTCCTAATGGCCTTGGAGAGCAAATTACTTCCATCTGGCAACAGAATATGTATTCAGATAAACAATATCCTGGGCCATGCTGAAAACATGGGAAGTCATATAGAGTGCATTCTCCAACCACATGGTATCAAACTAGAAATACGTGGTGGAAAGATTGTAGAGAAGCTCTCCCAACTCACTGAAAGCAAACGGCAGGCTTCCACAGCATCTATGGGTCAAAGGAGGAGTCTGGGAGAGTGAGGAGCTCTGCTCTGTGCAACAAATGTGACAGTTCAAAGTTCATGAGAAGCACCTAGAGCTGCGGAGAAGGAAGACGTCGCACCGTGGCAGGCCTTGGAAGGGAGGCAGTCCCATGATGCCAAGTAAGCTCCCACCTTGGTAACCCAGAGAAAGAAGAGAAGAGGACAGCCCGCACAAAGAGGAGCAAAATGGTAGCAACAGCCACACACAAACTGAGTCATTTAATTTAAAAACAGGAAAACAAGGCAATAAAAGAAATGAAAGCTGCTTCCTTGAAAAGTAAAAAAAAAGGGGGGCCGGGAGATGGCTCAGTAGAATAAGTGCTTGCCTGGCAAAGCGCAAGGGCCTGAATTCAATCCCCGGTTCCACAAAAAAAAAGAAAAGAAAAGTAAAAAAAAAAAAGGACAAGCCTTTATCACTAACCTTTGCGGTTGGATAAGCATCGGTTTCTGACATCGGGAAAGACAGACAGTATCATTGCAGACTTGAGGAGAGCCAGGGAACATCAAAGCCAGTGCTGTGAGTACTGCCGCACACATGAACTTGACAACCTGAATGAATTTGGAGAATTTCAGTTTCTTGAAAGAGACTGTAACTCACCCAATATGAAATAGATAATTCTAGTGATAATTCTAGTGAGATCTGTTATTAAGGAAATTGAATAGCTAACTCCAGCCCTCAAAAGGGAAATCTCTAGGTCTAGGTGATTTCATTGAAAAATTTTATCCCACAAATGAAGACTAATTGTCACCAACTCACAGTATTGCAGAAAGTATGAGAGATAACAATTTCCTATTCATTCTGTAGACTTATTACCTTGTTGCCAAAAATAAAAAATAAAAAAAAGACAAAGAAGGAAAGGAGGGACAGGAGGAGAGAAAGAAAGCTATAGACCAGCTGGCCTTTTTTGAGAACCTTTATGAAGTAGAAGTTGACCAAAAACACTACACATGACCCAAATGGGGTTTATGAGCACGTGAGGTGAATTGTCACATTTGTAGCACATGAGGTTGGCTCATCATTCAGAAGTAAGCCAGTGTCATTCACCCTCCTGAAAGATTAAGGAAGAAAAGTTACATGACCATGTCAATCAGCTCAGGAAAAATATTAGACAAAGTTCTACATGCTTGATAAAACTCTCAAAAATGTAGAATTTCCTCTTGTTGATAAAGAACATCCGGAAGAAAACAGTTACTGTAGTGCTCATTGGCAGTGGAAGGAGCACTAACCCTAACATCAGGAAATGTTGGGGGTGTCTGTTCTCTTGCCACTATTTCATTTGTGTGTTTATGCCTCTGTCAGCTGAACATTTGGGGTGTTTCCACTTTGGCTGTCATGGACAATATCTCTATGAGCATGCATTAGCTAGTTTTTACGTAGAGGTGTTTTGGCTCTCTTTGCTCTATTCCTAGGCCTGAATTTCTGGTTCAGCCAAACTGTTTCCTACCTGTGCTATTCTGTTTCTCTTCCCGTGTACAGTGGCAGGCACCAGACTTCACACACGCATCAGCCTCGCCTCTGAGTCTTGAAGTATCGCTAATCCAGTGGGTGTGCTCTTGTACCTCACTGTGGCTTTGATTTGTATTTCTCTGGGTTTTTTTTCCTTGTGTAGTGATTTGTTTATGGTCTTTAGAGATAGGTTTAATGGAATCTTGTTCATTTTTATTTGGGCTAACCCCTTATTATTGTAAGAATTTTTTATATTATAGATAAATTCCCTCATCTGATACATGATTTGTAAGTATTTTCTCCATGTTGTGGTTGTATTTTCATATCACTGATAATATCCTTTGAAGAACAAAAGGATTTCATTTTAATGAAGAATAGCCCTTACATTTTTCTCTAGTTTCTTAGACTTGAGTTATCATATCCAAGAAAACATTGTCTAGTCCAAGATCATGAAAATTTATACCTATTATTCCAATAATTTTCTAGATTTATCCCTCAAATTTAGGCCTGTGATGTATTTTGAGTAAAGTTTTATATATGGGAAAACAGGAGTCCAACTTTATTCTTTTGTATGTGAACATATAGTTGAAGTTTTTTGTGTTAATCTGTGATCCTATACCCTTGTTAAACTCCACTGTTGGTTCTAATAGCTTTTGTGGATTCCTTGGGGTTTTATAGATACTAGGTCATGACATCTGCATATAGGTATGGTTCTTTCTCTCTCTCCTCTTTGTTCTTGTCCTTATGTTCTCCTCCTCCTCCTCTTCTTCCTCTTCCTCTTTCTCTTCCTCCTCCTCCTCCTTCTTCTCCTTCTCCTCCTCCTCCTCCTTCTACTCCTCCTTCTTCTCCTCCTCCTCCCCCCTCCTCCTCCTCCCTCTCCTCCTGTTCCTCCTCCCCCCTCCTCTTCTTCTTCTTCTGATTCTTCTTCTGCTGCTGCTTCTGCTGCTGCTTCTTCTTCCTCTTCCTCCTCTTCCTTCCTTTCCCCCCATGTAGCAAAACTCCAGTGTATCTTACAGTTTATGATCTCCAATATCATAAACTCCCTCTCGCTCTTCCTCTCCCTCTCCCTCTCCTTCTCCCTCCCTCTCCCTCCTTTCCCTCCTCCCTGTGCTTCTTTCCTTCTTCAATTCTTGCCCCCCACAACCCAAACTGACTCTGGAACAATGTCAAATAGAAGTGGTAAGAGACTGTTGTGTCATCGTGGCCCTTGCAAGGAAAGCATTCGATCTGTATGATTTTAATTGTGAGTTTTCATGGCTGTCCTTTACTGAGCTGAAGAAGTTCCTTTGTATTCCTGATGTGTTGAGTGATTTAACCATGAAAGTATATTAGGTTTTGTCAAATGTATGTTCTGCACTTATTAAGATTGTCCTGCAGCTTGGTTCATTGCATCTGTACACTACATACTTTAGGCTGATTTTCAGGTTTTCCTTACTATTTGTTTATTTTGGGGGCTTTGTGGGGATTGAACACAGGGTCTTCACACTGAGCTAAATACATCTCCAGCCCTTTTTTATTTTATTTTTTTTATTTTGAGACAAAGTCTTCCTAAACTGCACAGACTGGGCTTGAACTTAGTGATCATCCTGCCTCAGCTTTCCAAGAGACTTTCTGACCTCTAGGTTAGAGACCATCCTCACTGGTCTTGCTTTATAGCCCTTTTCTGTGTCTCTGGATTGGGTTCGCTACACTTACTGAGGACTTGGCATCTGTATTCATAAGAAGTGCCGTTTTTCCTTGTGATATCCTTGCCTCCTTTACTCCTGATCTCACAGAGTCAGTCATAGTCCTGACTTGCATCATCCTCCACAGTTCACTAAGTTCCATTATGTGGCCTTTGCTCAGTTCAGGGTTCCAAGCTGCCTCGCACCCGTCGTCAGGAGGGCGGTTTCTAGTGTAGGAAGCCCGGACTCACTGGCCACTGCCTGCACACCCGCTCCTTGGAGCATTGCCAGGCTCAGCCCTAGACATTGCCGAGTAATCATAATCTTCATATAAATGTTAAAGTGATGTCTGCATTGAATGGTGCTCACACTAATGGTGTGCATCCCAGTGCTTAAACACAGACACACACACGGCACCTCTAGGGCCACTCTAGAGTAAATGACTCTGACAAACTAGATGAAGTCGGAAGCAGCAGCTCTGGGAACCTGTTTGTGGTGTTCTCTGGCTTATCCTTGATTGTTGAGAAGGTTGTGCTAGAGCATGACCAGACACAGGGCCAGACCTGCAGCTCCACCGTGTGAAGTCGGGGGCGCAGACGCCATTCACCTGCATTTCATCTAATGGTCACTTGGTGCAAGCTTGTGAGAAGAAGCCTTGCACCAGCCAGAATGCTTGCCATCTGGACTGCTGTAGAGACCGCTTAGCATCTTCCGTCTTAGAATTATAAAATCACTCAGAAGATCTCTGCAGTCAGGCACAGTTCCAAGGCTGCCCCCCACTTTCATGCCTTTCTCACCTTCATCCTATGCTCCCCATTTCCCTGCCTAAGACTTCAGAGTGTCTCTGGAGCTGGGCATGGGGAACACATCTGTAATTCTAGAAATCTGGACAAGAGGATTGCAAGTTTGACCCTAACCTGGGCCATTTAGGCCCCATCTCAGAATAAAAAATAAAGGTGGGCTGGGGGTGCAGCTCAGTGTGTGGCTCGTGGTTCAGACCCCAGCGTGGATGGCAGGGTTGTGGGATGGATGCTCAGTTCCAAATCCCACAATGTAGTCTGTATAGCAAAACTCCAGTGTATTAGAGTTTATGATCTCTAAGAAATATGTTCAAGATTTTCAGCAAGAAAATACCAAATTACAAAGCTCCAGTTAGCTTGATTCTGATAGGTCAGGACTCAAAGTTTCCCGGGCACCTTGCCCTAAACATTCCCTCCCATGGTTTCCTTGGTAACCTACACCAACCCCAGTCCCAACCCTGCCCCACATTGTACTCTGGTCTCAGCTCACTTCCCCTTGACTCATGTTGGTCTCAGCTCATTCCCTTCTGACATAAACAAAATTAAACCACAAGGAAGATAAATGACGCCCACCTGTGACTTGGCTGTTCCAGCCCACAGTCACCCTCCCTGAAAGATCCTATAAAGTCTCCTGCCCCCCTTTGTCTGGTGCTGTCTTGGTCCGCTAGACAGCCAACCTGCTTGGTGCCCCAGTGAATCTTCTACTCACATCAGAATGCCTGGTCTGGTCGATTGCATGGGTTCATACCTAACAGTTTCCATATCAGGGAAGGGGTAGGAGGTGCCATCTTACAGCAGCTGTGTACCTGGCATTGTGCTGGGGACTTGGCTTCCTTAGTTTTGCCCTCCTGCTGAGGCTCAGGGTTTAAAGCCTTGCCCTAGTTATGCAGCAGGCTCTGTGGCCCTTTGCTTTGGGCAGTGTCCACACATACACAGTTCTTGGAGGAAGGGCCTAGAAAGCAGCACCAGCATACCAGGGAGCTGGTCAGAGGGGCATATTCTCAGAACCACTGAATCAGAAACTCTCAGGGCAGGAGCCCTTAGCAGCATGTGTGTATCAGGTGCTGCGGGATCCTGCAAGCCCAGTGGAAAGCCCCCGGGGTCTTCTCAGGCAGCCTTGAACCTCAGAGCTGGAAGGGCCTCCAGCAGACCCTTGCATCCAGGCTTTGCCTTCCTGCATCAGAGATGAGCCTTTGCAATGAGAACACCACACACGGGCCTTGCATGAGGCTGCAGAGAAATGTCAAAGAGGAACCTGAATCTGTGCTGTCAGTGCTCACTGCTGCTTTCTTGGCTTCTAATTTCCACCATTAAGAATAGACAGTTCTGCTTAAGGAATCAAATGATTAGAGAGAGGTCACGGCAGGCATTACCTGCCCTCTGTCCCTGCCATCCTTAGTTGGGCCCCATGTGGAGGTGGCCTGTAACTGTGTTAGCCGCCCTTGGACAGCCAGGACTGTACAGACCACGCCGAAGTCTGGCTGCTTCCGTGACAGTTGTCTGAGTGCTGTGTCATCCAAGGGCAGAGCTGCCTCCCACGTGTTTGGTGACACCGTGTGTGTTGGTCAGGACAGTGGCTAACATGTCCTTTATCAGTGGCTAACATGTCCTTTATTGCTGGTGTGGGGCCATCAGTCACTCTTACTGAAAGGTCAGCCTAGGCCACTTAGACCCCATCTCAAAATAAAAAGTAGAGGTGTGCTGGGGGTGCAGCTCAGTGTGTGGCTCATGGTTCAGACCCCAGCATGGGTGGCAGGGCTGTGGGATGAGCACTTGGTTCCAAATCCCACTCTGCAGCAAACTCTGTAGCAAAACTACAGTGCATCTAGAGCTTATGAGGGCCTTCAACACTGACACTGTCTTGTTAAGGCAGAGACTCAGGCATGTGGCTCATGTCTTCTGTGTTCCCTTCGAAAGGAGCAAGAACATTATGGATAGAGTCCCTGAGTCAGGGTCCTCTTGAGTGGCTGCTGGGCTGGGGACAGCCTCTGAACCAGGGTCAGACATAGTCCTGTGCTGTTTCCTCAACTCGTCAGGCGAGGTGACCAGACCACGTGGTGTATGTGTGTTCCAGGCCTGTCACCAGGTAGGGGAGCCCAAACCTGTCTAGTCCTATACAATGTGGCCTTTCTTTGGGCTAGGCCTTCTCATCTGAGCCAGGGTGAGAAGGATCTAATAGAAGACCCTCAGGGATGAGCTGCCACATGACCAGAGGCCAGAAAAATACCAGGAAAACACCAAAAAGAGACCCAGTCCTAGCCCAGGCCCAGTGAGTGTGTTGGAGAGCATCCGGCTATCCTGCGCAGGTGGGATCTACTAGTTCCAGCCCAGGAGCAGCGTGTGTGAGACCCTCTTCCACCCTCTTGGATGCCCCCCATCACTCCGCAGTATACCCCCGACCCTGCCCAAAAAGTAGGAATTTCTGTCCCATTCTGGGAACTCCAAGATCCAGTCCTAGTCCAGGCCCAGTGAGTGTGTGGGAGAGCTGCCTCTCCCTCCTACTCCACCTTGTCCCCTCTAGACACAGCTCAGGCCTTCAGCTGCAATCCCTGCAGAGAATGTAGGGGACAGAACCACCCAGCTAGTCCAAGAGCAGAACATCTTGCCAGAGGGGCACA